>CAUYQU010020052.1:0-47802 GCA_963574635.1 Cheracebus regulus
CCAGGAGAGGAAAGCAGCTTCCACACTGAGTGGAAGGGAATAGAGAGATGGAGTTTAGGAGGGAAGACAGGCTTCCATGAGAGAGTGTGGAAGGGGACCCCAGAGGGGAAATCCAGGAGAGAGAAAGACGGCTTCCATGAAGGGAGTGTTCATGGAAAGGGACCCAAACATGGACTCCGAAGGAGTGTGGAGGAAGGGGACTTTGAACCTGGGAGGAACCCCACCTTCTCCAAGACCCCAGGCCAATGAAAGGAGTTCCTTAGAACCTCCGCTGGAGTGATTGACTTTTGATTCTTCCTCACCTGCATAAATTAAAACAGAGCCGGTTAAATCTCCTGGATGGAGAGAGATGGGACGGGGCGTGGCACTGGGGAGTTCTTGCCCTTGAAACTGCGCCCCGCTGTGGACCTGGAAAGAGAACCCCTTCCCTCAGGGCGAGCAACTCCAGGCCTGGGTGCTGGTGTCAGCTCTTTGGAGGCTGCGCTGGATCAGGAGTGCTGCAGGTGGCTTCCACTGTGGGCACCAGTGAATTGGTGGAGCCCAGAGGCTTGGAGACGCCAGGAACTGCAGAGCCCCCAAAGTGTCACAGCCCTGGCTGGGGGAGCCCCTAGTTCTGGGCTCCTGGAAGGGCCGCTGCTCTTCTCTGCTCCTTATCACTCACAAAGTGATGAGCAGGGAGCCTGTTTCAGCCCTGTTTGTGTTACAGCTCTTGCAGTTTCACCCTCGGGGTGGTCCCAAGTGTTTGTCGCACATCCAGGAAGAATGAGGTATGTGGGCAACTGAAGGGTGAGCAAGGCAGAGGAGCTGCATGGAGTGGCAGAACAACAACTCTGAGGAGACCTGTAAAAGGTAACTCCTTTCCACAGGCAGGATGTCCTGATGAGTCAAGGACACCGAAGTGGGTAACTCCTTCCTGCAGCTGGTAGTCCTGATATCTGTGTGAGTCTCCCTGTGGCTGGGGTTAGGGCTCAGAAGGAAGTACATGCTAATTGGTCCATGGGTGGCCATGGGCAGGTCCGGGAAAAGCACCACAATTTCTCTCTCTGGGCTACAGGCTCCAACAGGAACTGGCATCTTGGCCTCCAGGCTTCAGGCCATCCCATGCTTGAAGGTGGAATGCCACCAGGTCCCTGCCCCTTTCTGCCCAGGAAAGTGTCTGCCTCCCACCATCAACATGCTATCCGTGGCACCCAGGCTGTTTGTGCCAAGAGAGGGCTGCAGGCTCACATCAAACTGCCCTCAGTTCCCCTCGGCCTCCCTCCAACACTCATTGGTGCCCAAAATCCAGAGGGGGCTGAGGCTCCAGGGGGCTAGTGTGTCAGCACCTCCTGGCTGGGTAGCAATAGTACCTGGGCTCAGCTGTAACTTTGCTCCACACCAGAGCAAGCACTGGGATCGGGGAGAAGCCAGACAGAGGGAGCAGGAAATTCTGAGCCTGTAGGAGTAGGAGCTTCTCCGGCCCCTGAGAAGACAGGGATGCTTGGTCCAGAGCCAGAGCTGGGTGACTGTGGCTACGCCCAGGAGCATGAGGCTTCTACCCTGCCAACTTGGTTGGGGAAAGGTCTCCTGCTGTTCCAGGATCCCACCAGCCTTGCCGAACTTGTAACCCCAGCTGTGCCTCCCCCACTGCAGCCAGTCTTTGCAGCAGCCACTCCAGACAGGTGGGCACTGCTATCTCTGGTAGGTCACGTTTAATCTGAGTACTTTCCAGGAGCCCTTCTTGCACAGCATTTCCTTCCCTTTGGGAGATGAGATAATTCTTGCTTGAAAAGTCTAATGACTTCATTTGGGCAGTTCTTTGCAAGAGAATATTGAGGTAGTATTTTTCAAGGGAATGCCAATTGAATTAGGAAATACTGGCTCTCGTTGCCTCTATACTTAGGACCAGAACAAGATTCCAGTGGAATGTAAAATATTTAACAGAAAGCTTAACCTAGAGAAATATATGTACTGTAAGAATGTTGACATTTTGTAAACCAAGCCTATAAATGAGATGCACTATTTGAACACATGATTTCACTCCAAATGTAGGGTCGTTCCTGGCATCAAGGTTTCTATAACTGAGGAACTTGTCAAGTTCCATGGGAGAAACTGAGTCTCCACAAGGGGACAGGATTGTAGGCTCTGTAACATTTATTGTGGCATAAGTTCTCTTGACTCTGTTTCTATGCTCTTTGAGTATTTTGGAAAGCAGCATCTTATCTCTATTGCAAAGAAAATAGTGCTTTTAATTGTCTGGAAGTGCATGTATGTAAGAGAGAAAGAGAATGTGAGGGTGCATTTGTCAGTGTTTAATCTGATAAATTGCATCTACTGCAGAGAAATAGATATGCATTTATCATTTTTCCTCTACCTACATGTCTCCATGTCTGAACCACGAGATTGTCTTCTTCCTTATCTGTACTCAATAAAGGAGGGAAGGTTGTATGTTTGTGGGGTGTGTGTGTGTGTGTGTGTGTGTGTGTAGGAGTTTAAAACACATCAGAATTTTAGCAGCTTCCATTTTTCCAATCTATGCCAACTACTCCAGACCTTAACCAATTCTTAAATTTCTTCTAAATATTAACCACACCAGAACTCCCATATATATGATTCCTTTTAATCACTTCATATAGAGAACTTTTGCTCATGAAAAATAAAAAACTATACTCATTTTCTACAATGTTTTTTCTTATATTTTTCTAGTTTCAGTTCTATCATTTCTCTCGGTCTCAATAACACTCTGACATTACCTTTCTAATTATTCTACTATAGTTTTATAAGTGTGATCCATTCCCTCAACCTCCCTTTGCTTTGGTCTCATATAATTTGACTTACCTATGGATTAAAAACCCTTTTTCTGGATGGTTATGAGATGTAAATAATTAGCACCTGTTATATGTATTATATGTTTTTGTACCTTATAGAGATGTAAATAAAAAATAATTACAAGAATAACCAAGTAATTTATATTTGATCTAAACAAAAAATGAACTCAATTAAGGGTTGTGACTTGATCCTTTTACTTTTTCATTAATATTCCATAATTTAGAACAAAGAGGAAAAATATTTTACTATTCTTTCACAAAATGAATCCCAACAGAGAAGTAGTATACTAAGCTTTGATGTTTTAGAGTCATATAATGTTTTAGGGATAAAGTTTTAAATGTTGAAAATGTGTTCCATCTATCATTGAAAAATTGATATACGGTGACCTAATTATATTTTATTGACTAACTATATATTATTGACTATTATATATGTTACCCTGAATATGTTGGAAGCTGAAATTTTAAAACATTTACTTGGTTTTAAAAACTCCTCTCTTTTAAAAGTAATAAAAATTATATCCAATATTTATTGGAGGCTTAATTTGTAAATATTTCCTTAACCCAGCCCTATTTCTTTTAACTCTACAGTATTTATTATCATGGTAATTTCAAATAGTATATAAACTTATTGTTTTATGGGTGTGAAACCAAGTAAAGATATAGATCACAATAATTTTTTAATTAAAAAGAAAGATAAGAAGCACATATTGTAGGCAATGGTAGCCAAAAGCAAGAAACTAGAACATGATATAATAAGCAGTAAAAAAAATCCCACCTGCTTTTGATTTCTGATGCTTTTCCTATCAGTAGTGGCATAGCAAAATAATAATTTGAAAAAGGATTATTTTTGTGTATGCTAGTTAGCTATATTGCTCTGCTGTATGTCAAATATATTCATTAAAACTTCTATTTAAATAATTTTCTAGGTACATAAAAGTTTATTAAATGCCTTATAAGTGGTAATATGTAAATACCTTAAATCTGTTGGAATTTTGTAAAAACAATATATTAGCATACTTTAAAGATTGTCAAATGTTTATGAGTAATTCTATTATGATATTAAAATATTTTTAAATAATATCATTGGCGAATGAAAAGCATTTGGTGAGATTAGAGTTCAGGAAACATTTCCTCAGCATCTTAATAGCTGCTAATGTGAGCCATGTTTTTTACTGAGAAGAAATATATTGTCCAGTTTCATATGAAGTTTCTATCTATAACAACTATCTCTGGACACATGAATCATGAAAGGTAAAAACAGTAGAACATATGGTGGCTTCTGCATATTTTCTCCAGAGAGCTCATCCTGAAGATTTTTCAGAATTTGTCTTAAATTTGACAGAATTTATTCATCTAGTTTTCCTAAAGAGAAAATATCACTTTTTCTAAAAAAGAAGAAAACTACAGAGGTAAATTTTATTATATACACTTTAAGAATATCAACATGTTTGTATAGCTCTTTACAGGTTGTCAAGAAATACACATACATTGTCTCAACCTTTGATGCAACCATAGGCTGTGGTAGAATTAAACAGTAGGAAATACAGTTTTGGCACTAGGCGTTGACTTAGCTCTAGGTAACATGAAGACTGGTGACCTAATATGGTGTGAACAAGTCACAGTCCTCTTCATTGAGTTCACAGTGTCTCAGATATTCATGACAAGATAAAAAAGATCTTATTTTAATAAACTACATAGGTGTATAATACTTTTAACAATATCACTGGGGCCTTCTTATGTTCCTGGCAGTAACCTAAGCCTATTATGATCACTATTTCAGTCATCAGAATGCATTAGGAGGTGGGCTCTAATGTCATCCAATACACAGTTGGAAATGAAGAAATTAAACTATCTGCTAATTAGTAATCTAATAGAGTGCAAGGGTTAGGTCCAAACCAATAATCTGACAAAACAGTTTAAGACTCTATGGTAAAAGATTCTTGGTTTGTGTTGAGATTTCTGTTGTGCTGGGAAGGACAATGTAGAAGGTAAGTGTAAGAATTATGAGTGAAGCATAACTGATTTTTAAAGTTTATCCAATTATTCCATATGCATGAAAAGAGAACGGATATTGCCAAACAAACAAAAAAAGTAATTTCTGTAGATAAGAGCTCTTGAATAAATATGGTGTATTTGGGGTTTAATTATTCTGGATGTTGGTAAAGTAAATTACATCTACAATATGTAGTGTGTGAAAAATGAGAATGGAAAGAGTAAGCCAATTTATATGAACAAAAAATGAGGAGAACACAGTTTATTCACAATCAAAATAAAACAGAAGTTGGTGACTAATATGAGAAAGGTGAAATATCTTGAAATTTTTGATTTTTTAATTGTCAATGTTTAATTATAAAAGTGACACAGAAAATATTTTCAGTTAATATTAATGTACTTACTTCTTGATTATTGAAATACTCATAATATTTTAACATACAATAAGATATACATATATACTAGTTTTGACATATTAAACAGGTGTTTAGTATAGGTTTAAAGTATGTCCGATGTCAACAGGGCTTCAAGTGTCCTTTCTAGATGTAAGTAAAGAAACAATCTAGAATTATTTTTGTTTTGCACCCCAAATCTAGAAACAATTTCTCAAAGATGTGAATCAAAATGCATGTTAATGATTTTGGTACCAAGTAGTGTAACTGTAATTGAGCTCTCCTCAGGCAGATCTGAGATGTTGCAGGAACTCTGTAGGTATTATTCTGAAGAGAATATCAATAAATAAATCATGTATAAGTGGCTAGATCTGGGATAACCGTGAACCACTCTTATATTTGACCCAGTTATATAGTGTGACCCAGGGCACTGTATTTTCAGTAATTTATTTTCACTTAGAAAGCTTTCTAACCCTGAATTTGCTTTCTATTACTTCTTCGTGTTCGTGTTGAAAACAACATTACATAGGGCAAAATTGACTCAGTATAGTTAATATTTTAATTCATTTAGTCTTTTCACATTTAAGTTTTAAAATATAATGGTTGTACCATTGGTAAAAATCAGTTAACAGAAGGAAAATATTTATTTGACATGATCTCTGTGTCACATAAATTAGTTACATATATTGAAGAGAAATTGATATAATTCTGGAGAAACCACAATCAACTTTTACATTTCTACAAAGAACTGTTGTTATTTTGAGTCTGTCATTCCTTTGGTAATATAAAAAATTAATGGGAATATGTATGTGTATTTATGTACATAACTGGTTTTGATAAAAACACTGGTTTAATTTAACCTTTACTCTTACTTTCTCATTTATACACATGAATGTTTAAATATTGTAATACTCTTAAAACTATACAAAAAAGAAACATTAAAAAGAAAACATAATCTAAATGGCAAACAGCCTCTTACATCTAATCATTTTACAATATTTGCTAATTGTTAAATATAATCCAACAGAAATCATTAAACAGACCAAAAAGATGTGAATGAGGTATTTTTTGCTGCAAACACTATTATAACTTTACCATGAAAAAAAATTAAGAAGACTTTTAATTATGTGGTTTATAAAAATGTTCCAGTTCTGAAAACTTATTTATGTTACTCAATGCAATTAACATAATTATAAACACACACTTATATTTGGAATGAGTAGAGGCTCAATACATCTTTAATTTAGTAGATATATTTTATTGAAATTTTATACAATTTTTTGTTGTTACCACAAATACTCTAATACTTTCAGTAATATTTTATATACATAACTACTTACTAAAATATAGGCACCTCTACTTGAGTTTTGTTTGCTCCTGCTGGGCTCATATTGCCCACTCGGCCCAGCAGGCTGCACTGGGCTTGCACTACCAGCCCAGATCCCATTCCTGCTGAGGCTGAGTCAGGTGTGGAATGGCAAGGGGTGTGTAAGTGAGTGAGCTCGGAGTCCAGCCACTATGGACAGCCAGGCATGCTGGCTGCTACAGTAGGGTGGGCAGTTCCAGGTGCTGGCACAGGTGCTGGCTTCCTGTGAGGCTATAGCCAGACAGGCATACTGCAAGTAGTTTCCTCTGTGGGCCCAGGTGTCTGGAGAAGGGGAATTCAGTGGCACCCAAAAACTCAAAGACACCAGCAACCACAAAACCCCAAGGATTGGGTGTAGGGTGTGCTACAGCACTTGCATTCACACTGCCCACTGCTTGGAGAACAGGGTGGGGGGCATGTTTTCAGCTCATTCAGTCCCACTGTCTAGCTCCTGCCCACAGCTCCTGGACTGACCTGGCCCTGCCCCTGCTTCTTTTCATATGGGATGGCCACCTCATATTGGTGGAGGGTGGGGAGGTTTGGAGGGGTCAGTATAGTGTTACTGCTCTGACTTGGGGAATCCCCAGGTCTAGGCTCCCAGAAGGGTCTCTGCTCTTTACTCCCGCATTCCAGCAAATGGGAGCATATCACTGCCTGCAGTCTTACAGAGCCCCTTTTGCTCCCACCTGAAGCTCAGTGAGCTGCCAGGAAAGTGTTACAGCTCTTTTCTTGCTTCCATTTAGTGGGTCTCAAATTCTTGTACCACATCCAGAAAGAATGAGGCTACACAAACAACTGGAGGGTCAACAAGGCAGAGAAGAGTTTTATTAAGCAACAGGACACCTCTCAGCAAAGAGGAGACCCAAAGTGTGTAGCTCCTACATCCAGGTGGGTAGTCCCACTGTGTGGCTGAGTCTGGGATTTTTATGGGCTCAGACTTGTAGAAGATCAGATGTTGGTAAGTATGTGTAGCTTTATTCTGACATTTCTGTTTCACTGACCTTTGTTTATATTTTTGTAGGAGTACCATGCTGTTTTGGTTACTATAGCCTAATAATATAGTTTGAATTTAGTGTGATGTTTCTGGCTTTGTTACTTTTGCTTAGGATTGCTTTGACAATTTTGGCCATTTTTTGGCTCCATATGAATGAAGAATAGTTTTTCTAATTTTTTAAAGAATGATTTTGGTAGTTTGATAGTAATAGCATTGAAATCTGTAAAATATTTGGAAAGTATGGCATTTTAATGATATTGTATGTTTCACAGGATATATTTCTGTTTTTGTCATCTCAGATTTCTTTCAGCAGCATTTTGTAGTTCTTGTAGCAGTATATTACCTCCTTGGGTGGTTGTATTCGTGTGTGTGTGTGTGTGTGTGTGTGTGTGTGTGTGTGTGTGTTTGTGTGTGTGTGTGTATTGTAAATGAGATTGTGCTTTTGATTTGATTCTCAGCCTGGACATTTTTGGCATATCAAAATGCTACTGATTTTTGTACATTGATTTTGTATCTGATGCATTACTAAAGTAGTTTATCAGTTGACTAGCCTTTTGGTGGAATTTTTAGGATTTCCCAGGGATAGAATCATATTGTCAGTACAGAGAGATATTTTGACTTTTACTTTTCCTATGTGGGTGCCTCTTATTTCTTTGTCTTGCCAGGTTGCTCTGATTGGGATTTTCAACACTATGTCGAATAGAAATAGGGAGAGTAGGCATCCTTGCCATTTCTCAAGGGGAATGGTTTCAACTTTTTCCTGTTCACTATGATGTTGGCTGTGTACTTGTGATAGATGGTTCTGATTATTTTAAGATATGTACATTCAGTGTCTGGTCTGCTGAAGATATTTATCATGAGGGACTTTGAGTTTTAGCAAATATTTTTCCATGTCCATTGATATAACCATATGAGTTTTAGTTTTAATTCTTTTATGTTATGAATCACTTTATTGATTTGCATATGTTGAACCCATCTTGCATCCCAGGAATAAAGTGTACTTGGTCATAGAGAATTAACTTTTGTGCTGCTGGATTCAATTTGCTAGTATTTTGCCATGGACTTTGGGTCTGTGTTCATTGGAGATACTGGCCTGAACTTTTTCTTTTACTTTTTGTCTCTGCCATATTTCAATATTAGTGAAAGCTGGTTTCATAGAATGAATTAGGGAAGATCCTCTCCTCTTTAATTTTATGTACTATTTTCAAAAGGATTCATTCCATTTTTTTTATTTATATGCTAGAATTCAGACAAAAATCCATCTGGTCCATGGCTTTTATTGGTGGGTAGATTGTTTTATTACTAATTAAATTTCAGAGCTCAATATTGGTCTATTCAGGGTTTAATCTCGTCCTGATTCATTCTTGGGAGGTGGAGTATTTTCAGGAATTTATTTATTTCCTATAGATTTTCTAATTTTGATGAATAGAATTGTTCATAGTATTCTCTATTTTTCGCATTTCTGTGGGAAAAGTTCTAATTCTTATTTAACTTATTTGGATAGTCCTTTTTTTCTTTGTTAATCTAGCTAGTGTTCCTCGATCAGTTTTATTTTCCTTCTTTTTTTTTTTTTGTACAACCATCGTTTGGTTTCATTTATCTTTTGCATGGACTTTTCAACTCAATTTCATTAAGTTTTTTTTTAAATTTGAGTTACTTGTATTCTTCTAGATTTGGGGTTGGTTTGCTCTTTTTTCACTCATTCCTTTAGATGAAAAGTTAGATTGTTAATTTGAAATGTTTCTAGCTTTTTTGAAAAAGGCATTTAGCAGTATAAACTTTCCTCTTCACAACACTGCTTTACCTGCATCTCAGAAATTTTGGTAAGTTGTGTCCCTATTTTCATTAATTTCAAAGATTTTTTAAAATTTCTCCCTTAATTTTGATGTTTACCCAACAGTTATTCATGAGCAAGTTATTTAATTTCCATTAATTTGTATAGTTTTGCGAGGTCTTTCTTTCTTTCTTCGTTCTAATCTGGTCTTATATTGTGCTTGTTATGATTTCAAATTCTTATGAATTTTTTGCTACTTGCTTTATGGCCAATCATATGACTGATCCTAGAATATGTTTCATGTGCAGCTGAGAAGAATGTATATTCTGAGGTCATTGGGTGAAGTGTTCTATAAATGTTTATTAGGTCCAATTGGTCAGGTATCAAGTTTAAGTTTAGTTTCTTTGTTTACTGCCTTGATGATCTAATGCTGTCAGTGGGGTGTTGACATCTCCCACTATGATTAAGTGGTTATCCAATCTTTTTGTATGAAAAGAAGAACTCGTTTTATGAAACTGTGTGCTCCAATGGTGGGTGTATATATATTTAGGACAATTAAGTCTTTTTGTTGGATTGTACTTTTTGTCATTATGCAATGTTCTTCTTTGTCTTTCTTAAATTTTATTGATTAAAATATGTTTTATCCAATATAAGAATAGGGATTCCTGCACTTTTTGTTTTCAATCTGCATGGTATATCTTTCTCTGTCCCTTTATTTTGAGCCAGTGGGTGTTATTACATATGACATGGGTCTTTTGAAGACAACAGATGGTTGGGTCTTGTCATTTTCTCCAACTTGCCACTCTATGTCATTTAAGAAGAGCACGTAGCCCATTTACATTCAGGGTTAGTATTGATACATTAGATGTTCATTGTGTTATGTTGCTACCTAGTTGTTATGTAGATTTGACTGTGTGATTGCTTTAAAGTACCTGTGGACTATGTGCTTAAGTGTATTTTTGTAGTAACAGGTATCATTTTCTTCAGTTCCATGTTTAGTATTCCTTTAAGGATCTCTCATAAGGCTGGTCTGAATCTCATCTCTGGCTTTCTCAGTGAATCACTCTGACAGATTATAGTTCTTCCAGTGATAGTTTTTGAGGACATTTTTGTTTATCTGATATAAGTCACTCAGGGATTTGCTAATTAGCAACCTCAGCTTGCCAAATGCACAGCTGACAGTTTCATTACAATCAATGCTTACAAAAGTATTGCAAAGCTACAGAAATAAAAAATTAATCATCATTTTAAAGATCATGTTAATGTGTTTTACTATATCCTTTGAAAAGTAAAATTTTTCCAATGAAAAACAGTTCTTCCTACAGCTTATATTTAAATTTGTGAACAACAGCAAAATCAATAACAGCATGCTTTAACCTGACAAAATGCAACCCATTACTTATATAAGTGAAGGCATTCTGAAGCCTTCGTTTCAAGGGAAAGACCTAAAGTTTGATCATTCACTCTATCCATCTCTGAATGATTAGACTTTTTCTTAATAGTCAAAATACACTCTTCCATGATAATGAAAGATTTTTCAATCCTTCCATATATATCCATTTGAAATGTAAGAATTTAACTCTTTCCTAATCAATACACTAAATGTCATAAGAGACTTAACTATGCTGTGAATTCACCCACTCGTTCATTCTGGAACCTACAGAATTAGGCATCTCTGGTTTGCAGCTAGCTATGCTCTATAAAATATAAGAACTCACATAATGGTAGACAGAGAAGGCTTTTGATTATACTGAGGCTGAGAATTTAAAGCTCCAAACTAGTTATTTTTATCTGTAACATATTTCATATATACAAAAGTAGTCAGTCCACTATAAAATCTTGCAGTGATGAATTCTTCTATATTGTTTTTGTGTGTCAGTGGCCTTTTGTGGTTAAACCTTGCCTCCAAAGAGTACTTTACTGAGGCACATATGATAATTTAAAAAGTTATTTGTCATTCCATGTCACAGAATGTGAATATCTATTTTTCACTAACAAAGGGACTCTTAGGACCAACGAAAATCACTTGAAAAGATAAACAATCCCCAATTATCATTTTTGATGGTTTAGCTCTTGCTACCACTGATGGTACTATATTCCATTTTGTTCAGAGTTGTGTAAAGAAAACAAAAGCTACTTTACATACTTCAAACAAAAAATGCATTCAACAAAGAATTCGCACTTATAAAATCAACAAAAGTTCTTCAGGAATAAAAATCACTAGATATCTCTCTGTGTGTGTGTGTGTGTGTGTGTGTGTGTGTGTATTTATAGTTGTGATCTAATCAGAAATTTGTTATCACCTCATATATTATAAAATGATAGGAAAACCTTCATGATTCATGATTATTAAAACTATTCTGAGTAGTCCTAGAAGTATAAGAAGAAAAGAAATATACAGTCCCTGTAATGTGTGGTTAAGAAGATCACATAGGAGGGATGAAATGGGGAATTAACTCCATTGAAATGAAAAGAGACAGAAAAAAAATGAAAAGAACCTCAACATAGACCCCCTCATCTGTCAACCTCAGAGTTTAGATATAGAGTGACATAGAAAATATGATGGAAATCGTTGTAATTTCATTCATATTTTTATAAATATTTTCTAAAGAATACAAGGTGATAATTATTTGAGTTAACCCTGGGAATGTTATAGCTAACTAGCAAACTTTATCTCTGTTTTCCTATGCTTTACAGTCTAGTGGGAAACAGAGGAGTAAGCAGAAAGTTTCAGTTGACTGTTTCAAATATATTGACAGTGGTAAAATAGAGCGATATTATAAAGTTTAAATTAAATTTCAAAAAGTCCTGAAATTACTTTAAAAAATCATGTTTTTCTGCATATAACTCTAGATTGTAGTTATTGACTACTTTTAGGAAAGGGTAAATCCAGCATAATGCTGTCAGGGCCCTGAGTTCACTTGGTCTCCATCTCTTCATTCTCTGCTGTTATTGACTGATTTTTGTAATATTTCTTTATAATTTACATAAAATTTTCACAGAGGATTCTGAGTTTCCATCTAAAGGCATGGAGCCATTTCTTAGCACAGTCCTTGACTTTAGGGTTATAGGAAATTCTTTTAGCCTGGCAAATATGCTCGTTCTTACAGAAGAAAAATCACGTTGTTGTCAACAGTTTCACCAAAATCATGTTGAGTGAAAGGTCACCGATCACAAATGGAAAAGAGACATTGTACTACAAGAAGGGAATGAGAAAGATCAATAGGGCAGAGAAAATCAAGATGCGTCAAGTGAAATTATCTCATGGTTAAGGATGACGTTTCAGCCAACTGACATATTAAGAGATACCAATGGTTGATATTTTAGATGTTAGGGAAAAGATGAATGAATAAAATAGTTCAGGCAGAGTAAACTCAATGAATTAAGGCAGAAAGCAAAAGTCACAATGTTTTGAAGATCATAGGCATGCATTATGAAGAGCGGGGCTAACATTAAAAGATGCTTCAAGTGAAAAATGGTGGTGCATTACAATTACCAGCATCGAGACACACAGATGAATTTGAGAGGGATTTAAGTTGCAGAAAAAGTGTTTTTTTTTTTCTCTAGGCAAACTAGTTACCAACCACAATTTTATATCTCTCCATTACCCTGCCCAAGGTGTTTTGATTATTATGTTTCTGATAACGTAATTAAAGACTGCAGCTCAAAGCACAAGTATGAACAGACACGCAGTCATGACAAGTAGTTATCACCAGTGACTAGAAACCTACAGTATCTTCATTCACACGGCTCTGTTTGTTTTGTGCCTATAATAGATTTTTTATAGTCATCAGCAGTGATTAAAGCTGACTCTGATATTCTGACCACTTTTGATTTGTCCTTGCCACCTGTCGAAGGAAAATCATTCTAATTCATTAGAAAACCCTAGTGACAAAAGTGCATAAAAACTGTTCATTACAATTGCTTTTAGTCCCAAGTAGAACAGGAATATGAGAGGAGTACATGGGAGGGATGTATGATTTGGTCCTCTCCGCACATTATATCAGTCATTCCTTTGAGAGTAGCCAGAGGCAGGGACCCCCTTAGCAACTCTACCACAGCCTACATGTGGGCAATTAATCTGCTGTAGTGTCTGGCATCTTGAAAATTATGTAATGAAGACAATATTTCATATAAAAATTGCTTTTTGACAAGCTTTTTAAAATGAAGTACTTTTTCAAAAATGCTCCCTTAGTTGTCAAGGAGTGCCTGTATATTGTGTTAACTTTCCTTCTGCTAATTTCTAATCTTAAGATCATTATCATAAAACTTCAATTTAATCCCTGACAATTCTATTTCAGTGGCAAGGTATATTTATGATTAAATGGGAAGTATTAGAATTTATGTTAATGTAAGAGTTTTTAAAGTCTATTAGAGAGTCTGTACTAAAGAAAGAACTTGATGTTTTACCATATGTTCTCGAAGGAAACTGAATTTTATTTTTTGCATTAGTAATTGTTTATGATCAGAACTTGTTTTATAAACTCTGTGTTGACAATGGTAGGATTTGTATTGTCTTATGTGAAAAAATATTTTTATTGCAAAATATTTCTCATAAATTTCATCATATGTTAATATCATGAATGTTAATTGTGTCTAACATAGTGAATTCCAAAGCTCTTTCTGAAAGGTGCTCTGGAACAGCTCTTATATACTATACATTCTTAAAAGACAGGATATAATTAGTGGTCTTAGAGATATTTCTTACCCCCACAGACTTTCAAGAGTTTCTGGACATCCTCTTTTATAAATATATATGTATATAAAATAGCATAGCGATGCTTAGTTTGACTCAAATGACAACTCATTTTCTAAATGTGATACTCTTTCATTATTAAATTAAACCATTATTTGCTTACCAAATCTTCCAACAGAATGGATATAACTTTTTTCATAAATATTTCAAATTCAGTTCTCAAAGGAACATTCTGCAAAACAACAAACATCTTTTAGCATGAACTATTCAATTATAAACTCAATGAGGTGAAATATGTTAAGGCCAAATTGAATTGCTTATAGCTTTGAAGAATGACATTGCATACATATATTTGTTATATATTTAGCTGCAATTTTCCATTGTATATTTTATGTAAAATATGCTCCTTAATGCTACTTTGAAATCAAAGTCAGTAGTAATGAGTACTAATGCTCTTAAGGATTTAATGAGCTTGCAGTTTTTCAATGAGGTAAAGCAGGAATCTGCTCTGACTCTTCTCTCTCACAGTTGTTCATTGGTACCTTGACATAATTTTAAATAGACTGAAAAATAATATGCTCCATTATGCAGCTACCATGTCTTTTTGACACAGTCTAGTAGTAACCTAATACATAACAGGCCTAAGATAAAATTCATACCACAAATAACACCTTTAAGTTAACTTCTATTATTAAATGAATATTGAATTGGCTGAAATAGAGAGAAGTCTACAGAAAAAGTCTATTCAATTACCTAACTGTGGTATCAGACCACATTCTTCTCTAATGTACATGAAAAATTTGCCACCATGACATTCATTTTTCCTTCCTTAGACTAAGTGGAGGCATTTGCTTCAAAGGATAAGTTTTTAGATCACATTTATCTTTGTTTTATGTCATAAAACTGGATGGTCTCAATCATTCATCCTCCCACTAGTTTGCAAAATTGTATCTTAGGTCCTCTCCAACACTCTCCTGTACAATAAGTGCCTCATTCTAAGTAATATGTATTTGTTGGAATCTTTCATTTCATAAAGATGAATAACAAATTCCTAGGAGTAAGGAAATAAACATTGCTGTAGCTGAATAAGAATTTTTGCACATAATCTGCAATAAAGAATACTTTGCATTACAGATTGTTATTGAAAGGATGAACTTAAACTCACTGCCATTCAAAACTTATGAGCACTTACTTTATAGAATAAACTTTAATAATATTTCATATATATATATACAATGTGTGTACATGTATCAAAATTTAACAATTTCTTGTTTGGATTTTTTTTTATTTTGAAAAATGCAAACAAGAAAAAGATGCTTGCAACTCATTAAATTCCTTTTTACTAATTATATTCCACTACATTGAAGGAAGCTGTACAAATGAAATATTTTCTATTTACCATAAAGATATATTGGGTTGCATGTTACAGCTTTCTTTCTAAAAGACCTTATAAGAAACCATAGCATACATTTTTTATTACAAATCCAAAGCAGCTTTTCATATTTTGTGCTATGTTAAAAAACTAACACTTGCTATTTTGGGTATGAAAAATCTTATGACTTTTCAAAAATGCTACTGGAAAAACTGGCCATCCACATGCAAAAATAAATGAACTTAGACACAGACCTTACACTCTTCACCAAAAAATTAACTCAAAATGAATCGTAGAACTACATGTGAAATGAAAAAGCATAAAACTCCTTGGAAAAAATCTAGGTGTCCTTGGATATGGTGATGACACTTTAGATAAATCATCAAAGCAAAGAAGCATAACACAAATAATTATTAGCTGGAATTCATTAAAACTATAAAATTGTGCTTTGTGAAAGACAATGTGAAGATAATGAGAAGACAAGGCATAGACTAGGAAAAGTATTAAGAAAAGACATATCTGATAAGGTCTTGTTATTCAAAATATGCAAAATAACCTCTTAAAGCACAACAATAATAAACAATATACATTAAAAATGGGCAAAAGATATGAACAGACAACTCACAAAATAAAATATACAGATGGTAAATAAACAGTTGAAAAGAAGTCCAACATGATGTGACAGTATCTAGGGTACTGCAAATTAAAACAATAATGAGATACCACTGTATACCTAGTAAGATGTGGAGGCATAAGAACTCTCAGACACTGCTGATGAGAATGCAAAAGTGGGACAGCTGCACTGGAAGACTATTTGACAGTTTCTTAAAAATTTAAACATATTCATGTCATGCAGTTCACAAATCCTACTCCTTTCTATTTACCCAAAAAAGTTGTAAATTATGTTCATACAGAAACCAGCACACAGTTGTTATGGCAACTTTATTCATAATTGCCGAAACTTGGTAACAACCAAGATGTCCTTCAGTGGGTAAATGAATGAATAAACTGGTTGATGTAGACAATGGAATGTTATCCAGCCCTTAAGAGCAATGAACTATCAAGCCATGAAAAGACATGGAAGAAACGCAAAGGTTTATTACTGAGTGAAAGATGTCTATCTAAAAGGTACAAAGTTGTATTAGTTTGTTCTCATAGTGCTACGAGGAAATACCTGAGGAATAAGTAATTTATTAAAAACAATTTAAGTCAAAGTTCTGCATGGCTAGGGAGGCCTCAGAAAACTCACAATCATGGTGGAAGTCATATCTTCAGAGGGCAGCAGGAGACAGAATGAACACAAGCAGAAGAAATGCCAGATGCTTGTAAAACGTTCAGTTCTCATGAGAACTCACAATCATGAGAACAGCCTGGGGAAACCACCTCAAGATCCAATCACTTCCCACTGGGTCTCACCCATGACACATGGGGATTGTGGGAACTACAATTCAAGATGAGATTTGGGTTGGGACCCATTCAAACCCTATCATTTCACCGTTGGTCCCTCCCAAATCCCATGTCCTCACATTTCAAAACACAATAATGCCTTCTCAACAATCTCTCAAAGTCTTAAGTAATTCCAGAACTAACCCAAAAGTCCAAGTCCAAAGTTTCACCTGAGACAAGGCAGGTCCATTCCACCTAGGAGCCTATAAAATCAAAAGCAAGTTACTTACTTCCTACCTGTAATAGGGTACAGGCATTGGGTAAATATAGCCATTCCAAATGGGAGAAATTGGCTAAAATGAAGGGGCTATAGGAGCCATGCAAGTCTGATTTTCAGTGGAGCAGTCAAATCTTATGGCTCTGAGATGATCTCCTTTGATTCCATGTCTCACATTCAGGTTGTACTGATTCAAAAGGTAGACTCCCATGGCCTTGAGCAGCTGTACCTATGTGGCTTTGCTGGGTATAGCCTACCCTTGTCCTGGCTGCTTTCACAGATTGGCATTGATTGTCTGTGGCTTTTCCAGGCACATGGTGCAAGCTGTCAGTGGATCTACCTTTCTGGGGTCTAGAGGATGGTGGCCCTCTTTTTACAGCTCTACTAGGCAGTGCCCCAATGGGGAAATCTGTGTGGGTCACTGACCCCACATTTTCCTTCTGCACTGTCCTAGCATAGGTTACCAATGAGGTCTCCATCCCAAAGCACAACTCTGCCTGGACATCCAAGTGTTTCTATACATCTCTAAAATCTAGGTGGAGGTTCCCAGACTCAATTTGTGTCTTCTGTCTACCCGTAGGACCAACACCACAAGCCTTGGAAACTGCCAAAGCTCGAGTTTTGCACCCTCTGAAGCCACTGCCTGAGCTGTATTTTAGCCCCTTTTAGCCATGGCTGCCTGCTGCAAAGTTCTCTAACATGACCTGGAGACATTTTCCCCATTGTCTTGGCGATTAACTATTGGCTCCTCATTTCCTATGCAAATTTATGCAGCCAGTTTGAATTTCCTGGCAGAAAATGGGGTTTTCTTTTCCACTGCATTAATGCTGGGATATGAAACCTAGTAAAAATTTAGTAAAACGTCTACAACTTATACTCCAAGTCTCTAGATGTCAAGATTTTGATTTAGTCAGGTGTTCAAGCCTGTAATCCTAGAATTTTGGGAGACAGAATTGGGAAGATCACTTGAACCCAAGAGTTTGAGACCAGCCTGAACAATATAGCAAGACCCAGATCTTTACAAAAATAAAAAAGGTTAGTCAGGCATGTGGCACTTGCTTTTGGTTATAGCTACTCAGAAGGCTGAGCTGGGAAGACCACTTGAGCTTGAAAGGTTAAGGCAACAGTCAGCCATGATCTTGCTATTGCACTCCAGTCAAGTTGACAGAGCAAAATCTTGTCTCAAAAAAGAAAAAAATATATATTTTATTTCAACTGCACTCAATTTATGAAACTGCACACAGAAACTTAACTTATTCTATAATATTACCAAAATCTGGAGTCTTTGTCTCACTTGCTCTGTGTTTGTGTTTGTATAGATTTGTGTGTATGTATGTAATTCAACTATTTTCATCATTACATATTGTCTGTCACATGCATCCCCCAAGGGTGAGGGATAATAGTACCTCTCTGTAAATCAAGCCTCAGTAAAGTTCTTCAGCCCATGTCTAGAATTTAAATGTTCTAAGGAAGTTTATGATACTATATTTGCAAATCTTATTTCTCTGACTTCATTTCCCAATTCCATTCACTACATTCTAGCTGTATTTGGTCTTCTCTTCTTCCTCGTCTTCAAACACACCTGCCTGTTCCTGCCTCAAGAGCTTTTGCACGCAGTTTCTTTTTCTGGAACAATCTACATTTAACTTCATTCATGTCTCTCATCAAATGTCATTTTCAGAGACAGTTTCTTCTAAAACTTTGATAAAGGTAGCCATTCTCCCTGGTCTTATCAGTTTCTCATCTTAACCCAATTCAAAGCTTCTTAATGCTATTTGTTATAATTATTAAATATACTGTTTATTAATTAATTTGCTAATTTTCTTATTTGTTCGACATATATACTTCTTTTCTGTATCTCTTCTTTCAGTAAAATTAATTTCTTGGAATATGTTGATATATTACACTCTAGTGATTCTGGGAACACAGTTCCTTTTTATTATAGAGTTCCTTTTATGTTTTTAATATGATCGTTATAATCAAGAGACACAGAATTTTAAATCTATCCTTTGAAACACTCCTCATGATATTTTAATATTCTTCAGCACTCAATACCTTAGTGAAAATCACAGACATAATTGCGATTTTCCAATGTTGGATTATAATAAAAGCCTATTATGACACAATCTTTGCAGTGAGACAAACCCTGAAAGTCTTATTTATTTTTACAACGAGATCTCAGACTCTAATTTATCTTTTCTTTTGGAAAAGAAAAAAAAAACAGGTAACATAAGCATTCATTTGAATAGTGTAACAAATGCAAAAATATAAAATTAATGTATCATGTTTTTCTTCTTCTGCCTCTTTCTCACTCTTTTTCTTTTCCTCTTTCCCTCATCACCAACCTTCCTCCACCCCATTAAACTGCATTCATTGTTCCACACATATTTTTCTTATAGTAATTCTAATTTTTCACATTCCTGCTCAGTTGCCATCCGTTAAATCTCATTTGTATTTGTTTTTTTTGATTATTTAGAAATTTAATAAAGATGCATTGAATTTTTAACAGGGTTACAGAGGTCCATAAATAGTTAAGTTATTTTTTTTAAAGGAAGAGTAAAGAGGGAATATTTCTTACTCTCAATTATGAGACATATTGAGAATCTATAATCATTTTAAAATAGTGCTTTTGGCACAAGATCATAAGTTAGAACTAACAGAATTTAACGGAGACTACAGTAGTAGAACAACAGTAAATAGAAACTTAGTATACAAGGCAGAATAAACAAAAACTAAATGAGTAAAAAAATAGTTGTTTTGTAGGATTTGGGAAAGTTATTTTTTACAAGAAAATTAAAAAGTATTTATATTTAAAAGATAAAAATAGACATTAAAAAATTAGAATGCTAAGTATAATAGTAAAAAATATAACATTAATATAATAAAATTTAAGAAATTAATGCTGGGATATGGAACCTAGTAAAAATTTAGTGAAAGTTCAAAAAGTTATTAAAAAATTTTGTTAAAGAAAATGTTTATTATTTTGATAAGAACAAAATTAAAGATTGTATTCACTATAAGAAAACTATAGACAATGTTAGCTATTTAAAATAAGAGATTAATAAAATATACAAGGATTTCTGGTAATTCAACAAGAAAAAGAGAACAATCTTCATATTCAAATTACTGAAGAAGAAAACCAAAAAGCTGCAGGAACATAAAAAGATGCTATAAAATATTGTTTAATTAGCTAAATAAAATTAAAACAAATATTTTTTTAAGATTAGACTCTTCAAAATTAGAGAAGCAAGTGTTTCTGGTGATTAAGAAGGATGCCTTTTCAGTAGTTTAAGAGACAATACTTACTCAAGTTAAATAATTACACAAGTATTCTTAGGCATTTTTACTCGCAATGGTCAACAATGGAACATATTAAAGGCTACTCCTTTTAGGAATGTTTGTGTCAGTAGAGACTTATAGGCAAACAACAGCAAATAAATCTTATACAGGGCTAGATTAAATGAAAGCATTACATGAATAGTTCTTCAAAATTAATGAAAAAAGCACACAATTACAAGTATATCGTATATAATGTAGTATCATACAAATATAATGTATAACATACCAATAACTTCAAACAAGCATGCACATAACATGCGATTTAACATAAAACCTACAAATACAATTGTAAGCATTAAACCCATTGGAGTGGTTGCCTAAGAGAAGTGTGGGAATAACAGAGAGATACGAAGAATAACGAGAATGAATTAATTCAACTAACAAAAAGGGAAAATGATCTTGCATGGAGTATGAATGAGATTTTTTAGTAACCTGAAAAGTATTTGTGGTCGTTCTATATTGAATCAATTTGACTGAACTGTAACCACATTCTTCAGAATCCCCCTTCCTGTATGCTTTAAGTTACGATGGCAAAAAGGAACAAAAAAAAAAAAAAGGAAATAGATTTGAAGAAAAGAATTGAAGCCATAGCCATTACTCTCTGGAGGTCAGAGGAGTTAGATGTGGGGCTGTTGGTGGAAGTGGGAAATGGAGGGAGGAAACTGATGTGGAGGTGGGAGTGGGTTCCAGTTTGTCTTACTCTCCTTTTATTCCATTTGCAGCTTTTATTCCCAATATGTCACCTAGTGACCAACAAATTCCAGTCCAACCACAGTGTCCTCTTTGCCTTTCCATCAGTGTTCTCTCATAGTTACATTCCTGCCACTAAATGTTCTTGGCTTCAGGAGGGTTGGTTAGTGAGTTTCCTCTGATGCTCTCACTCCTTTTTCAGACCCTTAAATCCCCAGCTTCCCCAAGCAGAGATCAGCAAACTGCAACCTGTGAGCCAGATCAAGCACACTTGTTTTTATAAATCCGGTTTAACTGGAACACAGCCAGCCCTTTAAGTATTCTCTAATGCTGCATTTGTACTACAACAGCAGAGTTCAGTAGTTGAGAGAGGGTCCATATGGTCTGCAAAATCTAAACTATTTACTCTCTGACTCATTATAGGAAATAAATTTTATCAACTATTTATACTACCCTTATGGTGGTTCTTCTTTCCTGATTGATAAAGTGTGATTCACATAATCATCTATGCTTGAGATGTTTAGGTGTGCATGCATGCATTTGTGTGTGTGAGAAAAAGAGAGAGGATATGTATGCATTAAAATCACATTGTGCTGGGCATTATATTATTAGTTTATGAAGCATGAAAGTTTGCATCAACACATGTAGAAATGATATTTTCCTCTCAAAACAGTATCAAACAATATTTATAACATGCAAAAGAAAAGCAAAAATTCTGCTATGTTCATAAATAAATGAATAGACTGTTACTAATTACAGAGGAATAAAAAAAAGAGCAGACCCTACCTACCATTAAGGTAAGCAGTACAAACTATGATTCATGGAAGTAAGAGATCAGTTTTTCTTAAGGAGCATGTGAAAAACAGAAGGGTAGCAAAAAGTTAAAGGAGCACTCCAGGAATGGGGGGTGACACTGAGGAGGTCATCTTAGCAGAATGCAAAAGACTACTCTCTTGAATCACTGATTTAAATTTTAATGCCATTATATTTTCAATTACTAAATGAAACTGTAAAGATTATCAACATAAAAATAAGCAAAATTAATTCCATTTAAAATATGGTGCTCTAGGTAAGTCAGTGGACACTTTTCTACAGGTGTCTGATACTTATTTTGTTGATATCTACCATTAAAACTTCACCTTGATATCAAAGACATAGATTCAACTTCAAAAATCTTTCTCTCTTCTATCATAAGAAACTCAAAATGTAGTTCTACTGTAAGGTAAATTTCTTTCATTTTTCTTTTCATACCTGACTATAATTACAAAATACTCAAATGTTGTAGAATCTTCATATCAGAACTGTCTCTGACATCTACTTCTGTTTCTTTCATTATTCTTTGTCATGATTTTAAAATTAAATATATTTAGACTCAGTTTGTTTTCACATGCAAAAAAATAAATGAAAATAAATATATATGTTTTGAAATTTAGGAAAGGGAACATATTTGGAATGATATAAAGTACATGAAAAAAAAACTTACAAAAATGTAAACACAAGCTATTGTGTTTGCTTGTGACTTAAAGGAATATAGATAGAGTCAAATTAATGATCAAGACTATAATTTCCACATAGGCCAGTTAATAGCAAAGAGGGAAAAATAAAGGATAATTGATCTGACCTCAGATTTTTCTAATACTTCTGAATAACACTACAAATTTACATCAGTGTTTGCATGCTCTCTGCTGAAAGAAAAAAAAATACTGTGCTTTGTTCCTTTCAAATTTCTTCATATTTATATTAAAGCTAAAAAAATGTTTGATTCCTCAGTAGAGGATGAATTTTTTAAATATCAGAAATTAAGGAATATTATAAGGTTATTTAAGGAGGTATTGAATTAAATTATAATAATAAAAATTGTGAAACATATATTTAAAAACATACCTGCATTATAACATTGCAATATTGCACAATATATAAACTAAAAGGTGACGGAGGTCACAAGTAGTAGTTATAATCATACTTGAAGTCCGCTCACTAAATGCAACCACAGTATCTTTCCTCCTAAGCTTCGCTCTCTGTTTCAGGGTCACTCTCAGGTGGTTGAGGTCTTTTCCCAGCCAGGTAACCATTTTAATCTTCCTGGAATCCTTTGTGAGGATGCCTCATTCTGTGGCTTCTTAAGACTTCATGATGATAGAATATTACTGTTATGTTGGCTTAATGTTTTGTCAATGATTCAAGAGAGTAGCCTTTTGCATTCTGCTAAGATGACCTCCTCAGGGTCACCCCCCTGTTCCTGGAGTGCTCCTTTAACTTTTTGCTACCCTTCTGTTTTTCACATGCTCCTTAAGAAAAACTGATCTCTTGCTTCCATGAATCATAGTTTGTACTACTTACCTTCATGGTAGGTAGGGTCTGCTCTTTCCTTTATTCCTCTGTAATTAGTAACATATCAAACTACATATAAGGCACTCTGCTGTATGCTAGACTCTGCATACATGTAACTGCTCCACAATATGTTTAGGTTCCTAGTAGCAGACACGGTGTCTGCTTCACATGTGCAATTGCCTGTACCATCAATCCTGAACTTTGAAAGTCCTAAAAGACCTAACATTGTTTCTGCATTTGAAAGTCATTAAACAACATTTTTATTCAAGAACAAATATATAAAAGGATGTTGAGCTACACCAATGAAATAAAGATAATAGGAGACATTAATTTAGAAATTTGTTTTTAAAACATTAGGAATGACCTACAATAAATTTTAACATTACTTTACTAAATTGTGTTAAAATGCTGTGCAAGTAAAAAATATTAGTTTTCAACCAAATAAGCATACCAGTATGGATTCTGACTTGGTAATGTTAATACTTGTTAAACAAATTAAAGTTATCAAATATGTAAAAGTTGATGTTTGGACTGCTCCTATAACGAAAAGAAAATGTAAATACATGATTAAAATTATATGGAAAGGAACTTGAGGACATGTATGTTAAGTAGGATAATAAGTAATATTCCAGATGATGTATCTTGGGAAGTATGGGAATTTAAAAAATTATTTTTAGATACATAATAAAATAGGATTTCCAGCTAAATATGAAATAAGTTAATTACTTGGCTGTTAACAGGAAATATAAGCACAGATTATTCAACCCTTGGATGCAGCTGGAAGGAATGTAATATAATGGACAATATTTAAAGTAGATCAGAAATGTTATATTTACATATATATAATGCTTTAAATGATAAGGATTAATAAATTAAGAAGAAGCCAAAACAAGTTATTCAGGAATAGTAAGTCAACAGTTACTATTAAAGGGTAAGGCATTTGTAAGTGTAAGTGTTGTGTAGGTGTTAAAAGACACCATCTGATATATAAAAATATTTAAAACAATCAAGAAGTCAAGAGTGGCCAGGCACAGTGGCTTACACCTGTAATCACAGTACTTTGGTAGGCTGAGACAGGAAATTTGCTTGAGCCCAGGAGTTCTAGATAAGCCTAGGAAACACAGAGAGACCCAATATTTACAAAAAATGAAAAAATTAGCCAGGTGTGGTGGTAGACACAGTAGTCCCAGCTACTCTGGGGGCTGAGGTGGAAGGATCATTGAGCTGGGGAGGTTCAAACGGCAGTGAGTCAGGATTGCACCACTCCATTGCAGCCTGGGTGACAGAGCAAGACTTTGTCTCAAAAAAAAAAAAAAAAAAAAGCCCGGAGCTGGTGCTGAATAAACCTTGGGGGGCACCATTAAAGATAAAATATAATGATATTATTCATCAGGAGACTTTCAGTGAGGAGAGGTTAGTCTTAAGAAGTGAGATGCAATGTGCATCCCCTGTGTCAGGGTACTGTGATGCTAATTATTCCCACTGCGGAAGACCTGAACAACTCTATAGTACCTTTACAAAGAAGAACTGGAATATACAGCGATCTGTCACATAGAGGTCATCAGTGCCAGACTACCAAATGACTAGTATAGTAAAATACGTTTTCTTTCATCCCTTGAGAACAGTTCATCATGACCCGGGAGGAGCCAGTAGCTGCAGAGTGGGGTTAGAGGTAAAACAATGGGAGAAGATGAACAGCTCTTGTCTCCATTGCCTGCACGGCCCACAACTACCCATTTTACCACTATTTCCAGAGCCATAAGGTAGGCTTGTCAGAGGAGAAGAAGAATTATTGGAAGTCAAATTTACATACACATGTCCCAGTTTAAGAGCTCAGCAACTCCGCTAACCACTTTTCCTACAAATGAAATTCCTTTCCAGGTGCAGGCAAACCTATGGAGGCCTTCTCAATGTATCATACAGACAGTAAGTGCTGGCTTTTCTGAAGGGAAATTACAGATCTTTGAGACTTGGACCTGATGAAGGACCAACTGAGTCCAGAACCTTTTTATGCCTCTTCTAAGTTGGTCTTTCTGCATGATCCTTCATCCTGGCTCTTTTCTCTAGAGATCCTGGCACAGGGACTGGCAAATAGTGCTCATATTAAAGTTTGCTTTTCTGTTTTTTCCTGAAAGATCTCAATGCTGATGAGAATGACTTAGTAATTCTCTCTATTGTTGTTTGGCAGTTATTTCAGAAAGAACCATAAATGTGGCACTATTTACAAAGAGTAACAACAACAGAAACTAGTATTAAATCCATTTATACATGTATATCAAAGATGAAAAGCATAATAAACAAAGTCCCATAAAAGTACACATAATATGAGTTTTGTAAGAAAAATAAAATTATTTAAAAAATAGTTTTGTTATTTCATCTTTTGAGAATACAATTGTCATATGTGAAACTTAAATTCCAATAGGAGATATGGGAGTCAAAACAGAGATAAGACTTCCTGGCATAAAGTAGAAAGATAAAATTTGCAATTTAAAAAATTCTAAGAAGCCACATGAGAAGCAGAAATAATTAGCCTATATGCTAG
The DNA here is from genome assembly GCA_963574635.1 of Cheracebus regulus. Classification (NCBI taxonomy): domain Eukaryota; kingdom Metazoa; phylum Chordata; class Mammalia; order Primates; family Pitheciidae; genus Cheracebus; species Cheracebus regulus. The sequence continues at coordinate 25,962 of CAUYQU010020052.1, forward strand.
TTAAAACATTGTGGCAGGTGTGATAGACTTAAGAAACCTAGAAAACAAAATGACAAAAGAATATAGATATATTACAATGGATAGATAAAATATACAAAAAAGGGATATTATAGATGGATTCAAAAATATTTTAAAAGAAACATTTACCTGATTTGTTAAAAGAAATGTAGCCTACAAGGAAAAATTTGACAGATAAATAAAAAGCAGAGAGAGACATGCACTGTCAACATTAATAAAATTCATAATTTATAAGTAATTAGTAAACAAAGAAACTAGAAATCATTGATACACCTGAAAAAATTCTATATTTAAATAATATTACTAATAATGATAATCAGAATAATGAGTTATCTTCAGTAGAGAATGAGTTAGAATTGAAATACTGTGCAACAATACATGCCCATTGAGAGGGAAGGTTTGGCAGTGCAACTTCTAAATTCTTTATGTTTGGAAAGGAAGAAAGGTATAGCAACCAATTTAATACCATTTTATGAACTATTTATTACATAATAAAATAGGTACTAAGGAAATGCCACATAAAATAGGTTACAGTTTTCCAAAACCATATCAAGATAAAGGGACTAACTGTGCCTCAAAAATTCAAATGAGGGTTTACAAATAGGGAAGATGACATGGATTACATTATAGTAAATATAAAATATATGATAATAAAAATAGATCACAAATATATCAAAAGTCATAATAAAAAATTACTTGGACAAAGCTTGTCAGTTTAAATTAATTGGCCATTAAAGAAAATCTAGCTGCCTAGAAGACAATCAAAAAATTATAAACACTAAAATTGAAAATAAATAACTGGAGTTTTCATTTCCACTTAAGACTTAGAAACCTTCAAGAGACCATTACTACCCATTTAACAATGAGAAAGACAGAGCTGAGTAACTTACACAATCATGTAACTTTTGTGAGCCCATTAGAAAAGTGAGTTCATAGAACAACTAGGTGCACTTACTTCCAAATACTGAAAACACGCTCCAAACAGATGTAAGACACACATTGTTTAACTTTTGGCAAGGAAAAAATATGACATCCGGAAAAATGGTTAAACACAAAACAAATGATTTTTAAAAATTAATTTCAAAGGTTAAGTTTGGACTAACATGATACTCTAGAATCTATCAGTGCCCCAAGCACAAGGGAAGTCCACTTGGGAATGATTGATAACAAGCCAGGAAATGTTCGGTATTTTCATTTGTTTACAGGCATAGAACGCAGGCCACTACTACAACCTAAGACTCTTTTTAAATATGAAGAAAATGCTGTCTTCCTGGAGAATAGCAGAAAAAGTAGGTGGGAACAGGACTCTGACTTCTTATTAAGCAGTGGTCTACTATAATTTGAGTGATGGGGGGACTGTCATCATATGCCTACCCAAGACTACCCCAAAATTTTGAAGCAGGGTTTAGCTGTCATAGGGGAAAGAGGAGCAATACTAATAAGCCCTCATGCCGAAGTTTCAGGTTCCATGGCTTTGCTAACAGTAATTTTATGCTGGAAAAATGAGAAATCTTCCAGTTCCTACGATGAACCTTATGCTGAGTAACAAGAAAAAGCAGTGTGTTGCTGGGTGAAAGGCAAGTGCATTGAGAAATACTTATTTCTGAAAGATGGTGGTGTACCTGAAACTAAGAAAAAGTCTGCTACTACATCACACTCAACATAAAACATCACAAAACCATCAATGGAAGACTTTGCAGTCTGTAATGCAGTGAAGCTACAGAAACTTCAAAACTGAAATTCAGCTCAACTACTGACTAGATTGACTTAGCTTTCCACAATTATTGACAGAATATTCACACTTCTATTTACTTTTTGTTCCATTTTTTAAAAACGTGTTTCACATTCAAACAAAAAATTACTACTTACACACACACACACACAGACACACACACACAAATACACCTGTTCTCTAGAGATAAAGCAGCTAATAAGCCATATTAAATATGGTTCAGATGTTAGAACCACCAAGCAGAAACTTTAAAGTAACTGTAATTTTTATTTCAAATGATCTAGCAGAAATAATGAACACTATGTATAAAGGGGAAGAGAATTTTAGCAGTGAGAGGAAAACTATAAAAAGGAGTTAAAAAGCAGTACTATAAATACAAAATTCATTAGACATAAAACATATTTTAATGAATTTATTAATAAATTGCAAACAGGAGAATAAATAATTTACCCAAATTAAATTACAAAAACTAGAACACATGTATTTTTTTAAGTTAAAAAATGGAAAAGAGTTAGTGTAGGAGAAGAGATAGAATGGAGCAGAAGTATTTGAAGGGATAATAGTAAACTATTTTCTAAAATATTGAGAGCCAGACACACACATGAACAAAAGCAGATCCACAAAGAGCCAGGAAACCCAAGGTTGATCAATATAAGGATAACTATATTGGGAAAGTCAGAATGAACTGTCTAAAATCCAAAGACTAAGACAATATTTTGAAGCCTGCCAGAATTGGGAAAAGAGAAGGGGGATGGAGAGAGAGAAAAGAGAAAGAAAAAGAGAATAAGAGAACAACAAAGGAATAAAAGAAAGGGAGTGATAAATATAACATAAAAGGAAGACAACAATAATAAAATTTGGTCAGAAACTATGCAAGCTAGAAGGCAAAGGGGTGACTTTTTAAAAGTACTGGTTGAAAAACAATCCAGGAATTTTTAAACAGTAAAGTAATTTTTCAAAACTTGAAGATAAAATAATTTTGTTTTTCAGACATGCCAAAGCTGAACAAATTTATTGCCAGTCATCTACAACACAAGAAATGTTAAACTAAAATAATAGAATACCAGATGTAAATGTGATATACAAAAAGAAATAAAGTGTACTGGAATTGGCAATAATGTGGCTAAATAGAAGATAAATTTTGCATATTTAATCTCTTTAAATAATAATTGTCAAAATAAAAAACATGAATAATGAAAATGTATGGCAGCAAAAGTGACTAAAATTATCACAAAATCAAAGAGTAGTTAGCTTTGTTATATGCTGAGGACAATGAAATATAGTCATAAAATTATGACAAAAGTTGAAGTTTTAAAAAATTCTACTATAATCCTAAAAGTATCAAGGCTCATAACAATTCTAATATTGTTGATATCTTCAATAAAAATCTGTGAATCTGAGAAAACAGTAGTAAACTGTAACAAATTTAAATTTTAAACCAACCTTGGTTATGGAAATTAATGAATTACCTTTCTATTATCACCATCAAAAATGATACTAAAAACACTGTATGTTCTCACTCATATGTGGGTGTTGAACAATGAGAACACATGGACACAGGGAGGGGGGCATCACGAACTGAGGTCTGTAGGGGAAACTAAAGAAGGGACAGCAGGGGGTGGGGAGTTAGGGAGGGATAACATGGGGAAAAATGCCAGATATAGGTGATGGGGAAGAAGGCAGCAAACCACATTGCCAAGTATGTACCTATGCAACAATCCTGCATGTTCTTCACATGTGCCCCAAAACCTAAAAGGCAATTATATATATATATATATATAATGATACTAAAACTTTTCTTATATGAAGACCCTAACAAAGTTATACATCCACTAGGAACACTGAGACTGAAGTATTATAAAGGTGTGTAAGGTTCCAGCAGTTAATTTATAAATATCCTGTGAATTTATGATTGTAGATAAATATTGTGGATTTTAAAATTACTATAATTTGTAAATTCTGAATACATATTCCTTTTGTTCATGTTATATTTATTATTTCATGTTCTTTTCATAAAGAGGATCTTTCAAAAGTTATAATATTCAGGTGTCACAAAATAAGACTTCACATCTCCATATCATGCTCCAGCTTCTGTGCAATTCATACTCCTCCTCATAGAATATTCAAGAGAACTCTCTAGCCCATTGCATTCTTCATATTTTCTCAACAATGCAACTTTGTTCAATCATTTTATCCAACATTTCACTAAAACTGCTCTTGTTGAGATCATTAATAAGCTCTTTGTTGGAAAATGTATATTGTGTTGTTTTTGTGTGGGGAGTTCCACAGAGCTCTACCTGATCCATTTAGTCCAATGTTAAGTTCAGGTCCTGAATATCTTTGTTAATTTACTGCCTTGAGATATGCTTAATACTGTCAGTGGAGTGTTGAAGTCTCCTACTCTTATTGTTTGGGAATCTTCATCTCTTTGTAGGTCTCTAAAAACTTGTTTTATGAATCAGAGTGCTCCTCTCTTCAGTGCATATATATTTAGCATAGTTAAGTCTTCTTGCTGAATTAAACCCTTTACCATTATGTGATGCCTTTCTTTTTTTTTCTTTTTTAATCTTTGTTGGTTTAAAGTCTGTTTTATCTGAAATGAGGATTGCAACCCCTGCATTTTTTCTACTTTCCATTTGCTTGATAGATTTTCCTCCATCCCTTTATTTTGAGCCCATGGGTGTCATTATATGTGAGATGGGTATCTTGAAGACACCATACCATTTGGTCTTGATGTTTTATCCAGCTTGCCATCTGTGACTTTTAGTAGGGGCATTTAATCCATTTTCACATAAGTTTAGTATCAATATGCAGTAATCCTGTTATTGTGTTGTTAGCTGGTTATTATGCTGGCTGGTTTATATGGTTGTTTTATGGTATCACCTGTTGTGTTTTTAAGTGTGGTTTTGTATTATCTAGTAGCAGTCTTTCTGTATGTAGTGCTCCTTTCAAGATCTCTTGTAACGCAGGTCTGGTGGTAATAAACTCTGTCAATATTTGCTTATATGAAAAGAATAGTATTTTTCTTTTGCTTAGAAAGTTTAGTTTGTTGGATATACAATTCTTGGTTGAAGATTTGTTTATTTAAGAATATTGAATATAGACCCCCAGTCTCTTCTGGCTTATAGGGTTTTAGCTGTTAATCTGATGGGGTACCCTTTTTAGGTGAACTTCCCTGTCTTTTTAGCTGCCTTTAACATTCTTCTTTCATTTTGACCTTGAAGAATCTGATGGTTACATGTCTTGGGATAATCTTCTTGTATAGAATCTTGCAGGCATTCTCTGTATATTTCCTGAATTTGATGCTTGGCCTCTATAGAAGGTTGGGAACATTTTCATGGACAATATCCTAAAATATGTTTTTCAAGTTTTTGCTTTCTTCCTGTCTCTTTCAGGGATTCCAGTGATTCTTGATTCTTTGTATACTCCCATACTTCTTGGAGACTGACTTATTCTTTTTCACTCTTTTTAAAATTTATTTTTGCCTGTCTTATTTCACAGATCTCATCTTTAAATTCTGAAATTCTTTCCTTAGCTTAGTCTATTCTGTTAATACTTGTCATTGCATTGTGTTGTCTTTTTCAACTCTTATATTGTGACTTAAGCTCATTTTTCATTCATGTATCATTTTATTATGATTCTTAGTTTCTTTGAATTGGGTTTTGCCATTCTTGAGAATCTCCATGATCTTCTTTCCTATTCATATTCTGAATTCTAGTTCTGCTATTTAGGCCAGCTCAGCCTGGTTAAGAACTCTTGTTGGAGAATTGGTGTAGTCATATGTAGGACATATGAGATTCTGGCCATTTGAGTTACTGGGGTTCTTTCATTGGTTCTTTCTCATCTCTGCATGTGGGAGTTCTCTTAACTGCAGTATATATTGAGTTCAGTAAATAGACATATTTTCTGGATGTTTTCACAGGGCCAAGGCATTGTTCAGGGTCTTTATTTGAAGGTGATTTACTATCTTTGGTTTTAGAAAAGGGTATGTTAGCAAGGTAGTTTTGGGGGCTGTTGAAGCTTGTGGTGTGATCCAGTAGGTAGTACTTAGGCATATTGGTCAGTTGGTAGAGTCTTTCTCCATGTGTTTCTCCCCTGTGTTTCTTCACATTTGTGACCATGTTCCCCCTGAGTGCTCTGAAAGTGTGGGCTTCTCTCCCACTGGAATACTGGCTATAGATTATGGCTTGGTACTCCTGGGCTGCTCACTGTAGCTCTGGGACAATCTAAGAGATTATGTTTCTTCCTCAACTTGGAGGCAGCAAAGGAAGGGACTTTAGTGATGGTTGTGGCTAAGGGCCTTTTGCTTCTCTCCTGGGGGCTCCACTCAAAAGAGATGCAGGTCAGCAATGACTCAGTGCAATCAGCTCAGGATGGAGGATCTATGCTGTGGGCCCAAGCCAGGGGTTCCCTGTCTGTTGATGAGCAGAGCGAATGTGACCCATGAGAGATGTACTGGCCTCCTCTCTTTGCATTGACTGTAGCTTGCTGAGGTGTGGATGAGGCACTTAAGGTCTTTTCTCCTTCATCCGTCTAAGAGTAGCAAAGGCAGTGGCAGAGTGGCTTTCAGTTTCCCCTGGGGGCTCTGTCCATGGAGCTGCAGAGCTCCTACCGGCTTGGTAGCTTTGGCAAGGGGTGACTGGATTCCCAGGCCTGGAGGACCTGCTCAGTGCAGAGATACGGGAACAGGCACCCATGTAATTGTCTGGCACTTTCCTGTAGGGCTGCTGTAGTATGCTTGGAGCTCCCACCAGTCCGTAGACGCTTCGGATTCTCTGGAGGTTTCAACAGTGAAGGCTGTAAAACAGCAAAGATGGCAACCTGTCTCTCCCTCTGGGAGCTCTGTCTCAGGGAGTTATGGACCAGTTGCTGGAACGAACACACCTGTAGAAGGTGGCTGGACACCCTGGTTGGGAAGTCCTTCCCAGTAAGGTGGAATGGGATCTGGGACTAGCTTTAAAAGCAGTCTGGCCACATTTGGATAGAGTAACTGTGCTGCGCTGGGGGTATGATTTAGTCCCTGTCACCTTAGACTCTTCAAAGCCCAAAAGGTAGAAGAGCTAAGTCTTCCAAACAGCAAAAATGGCAGGTTGCCTTTCCCTCTGGGAGCTCCATCCCAGGGATGTTTGAAACCTCTTTTGGCCAGAAAACACTGGAAGGAATAGCTGCACATTTTCTTTCTTCACTTAGGTTCTGGTTATTTTTTAAGGTCACCTTCTTAAAAATGCATTTGAAGAACACCCAACATCCCTCTCGATTCCAGTAGCTGTTTATTTTTTTCTCTACAGTATTTATCACTAACCAGATTACTTAAAATGTTAATTCATTCTTCAGTGTCTGCCTCACCCAGCCTCCCAGGAAATAATATTGATGAAACAGGAACTTTATCTTTTTTAATGGACAAGTAGGTCCTCAATATTTAGAGCAGTCCTAGATTGACAGTAGGCACTGAGAAGTAGCTCTTGGATAAATAAATAAATCAGTGAATGTATGCATTCCGAAGAAATAATTGCTTCAATATGTACAGTGATCAAAAATTAGAAATATCTTCATTTTTTCTAAAAGGGGAAATCGTTGAAAAAACACATGAACACTCCACTCTGCCATCAAATACTACACAATATATATAATATACTAAATAAATACTATTTTTAATATCATAGAAATTTTCTAAAAAATATTTGGTGACACAAAGGAAGTCCCACTAAATCTCTTATGTGAGTATACTGGAAATAAAATCCCTAGATACATTCACCAATCTGAAAAACGTGATTAGCTTTAGCAAGAAAAGTACTGAGTGAGATTGCTTGTTTTAATGTTTATGTTAATTATATAATATGTGACTCCTATAAAATACTATTTTAAATTTTTTAGAATTCATATTTTCATATTTAATATGTTAATCATAAATTATTCACTTATTGCTTTTGTTAAAATAATCCAAAACTTAAGAATAACTAGAAATAACTAGACCACAACTTGCCACAAACTGTTGACCAATGCTAAAGCTTGTCTATATGTGAATCGTGAGTCAAGCGTTTGCTCTGGAAACATGAAGTGCTTGTCAAAGGACTATACTATGGCTTGCTATACTCAATTAGACACTGTTTATATTTTCTCAATCTATTTCCCATACATTTCAGCTGAGATTCTGGTGTCATTATAAATACAACTTAAATATTTTCTACTATAAAGAGCCCTTCCCTTTTATTCATTGAAATTGGAAATAATATCTTTCTTTCCAATATTTATGCCATTTTGGTATCACATTTATAGTAGTTATATAAAGTTTTGGACATTAACATTTTTACACATTATTTTCCTAGGTATTTATTAGGCTCCTAAAAATGGGTCACAAATTACTGTGAGTCTGTGCATTCTGTATAGCATGAATTCATGCATAGTTTGTTGAAACATGTTGTTTTTCAGGCTGCAAAACTTTTACTGAGAACCTATTTAGACCAACCCCAAAGATCACTTAGTATTATAATTTGGACAGTGCTATTCAAAATTTTTTCATCCATGTGTGTTAAATTCTTTGAAAAAACAGAATGGTGAAGTTCAGTTTGTACTATCTAGTGTTGCAGGCCCTATTCATTAGCCTTAGAAGAAACTCAAACTTCTGTGGAAAGATACACTCCAGAGAGAACCTAATCATACAACTTTCCAAAATCTATTTTAAGTTTAAATCCATCTGTCATAAGTGGATTCAGGGTAAGATATAATGAAGAATCTTTTCATTCGTTACCAGACCCCCATTTGCACTTAACTCTAAAATAAACGTGAGCAGTTTGACCCTAACAAGGCAAAGCTTTAAAATGTGTTCATACCCTTTGTATTAATGAAACTACATTGTAACTTTTCTAATTTGAGTAAACTTAACCATATGTGATGTGGGCAGAATTTCACAATAGCCCTCAAAATTCCTGGTGCCTGGTATACACATAGCTCCTTTCAGTTATTCCATCAAACACTATTTTAGGTATTAGGGTAAAGGTATTTTATAGATGTAATTAAGCTTCTAAATCAGTTCACATTAAGATAGGGAGATTTTTCTCAACAGATAAACCTATTCAGACAAGCTCTTAAAAGGGCCAGAGTGGCCAGGCACAGTGGCTCATGCCTGCAATCCCAGCACTTTGGAAGGCCAAGGTGGGTGGATCACGAGGTCAGGAGTTCGAAACCAGCTTGACCAACATGGTGAAACCCTGTCTCCACTAAAAGTACAAAAATTAGCCAGGCATGGTGGCGTGTACCTGTAATTCCAGCTACTCAAGAGGCTGAGGTAGGAAAATCTCTTGAACCCAGGAGGCAGAGGTTGCAATGAGCTGAGATCTCACCACTGCACTGCAATCTGGGCAACAGAGCAAGACTTTGTCTCAGAAAAAAGGAGAAGGGAGAAAAGGAGTTTCAAGATTGAGAAAGATTCAGCAGGAAGGAGGTTCTGTATTTCTCACCTTCAAGATGGATAGGGCCACACATCAAGGAATATTGCCAATCTCTTGGAGCTGAGCGTAATCTCCAAACAATAACCAACAAGAAAATATGGCTGTCAGAACTAAATCTGCAAAGAACAAACATCTGCCATAACTACATGTTTTTGGAAGAGGACTCCAAGTTTTAGATGAGAATGTAAACTTGTCAACATCTTGGTGTTAGATTTGTAAGAACCTAAGTAGAGAACCCAGTAATGCATGACCTATAATTCTGAACTATAGAACTGTGAAATAATACATGGCAGTTACTTAAATCACTGCATGGCAATTTGTAATTAGAGAAAGGAAAAGAGGAATGGAGCGAGGGAAGCAGGGGCAGAAACAGAGACAGAGATACAGAGAGACATCACTTTAAGTAGTATAAATAGCAATAAATAGAGTAATTTCTTCTGCTTCTATTCAGGGAGGTGAGTGAGCATACGATGAAAGACAGGAGTTCATTCTTTTCAGAAGTTCTAGTTTCTTCACAATGCTTGCAGAATAAATTTTACACAATACTGACAGGGATTTTGTGTGTAAGGAAAGTCGTTTCCCACAAAACACTGCTAGTAAACAGCCAGCATCATCATTTAATGTTCAAGCTCAGCCAAATTGATCCGTTTCAATAATGAAGAAAAACAGGACTGAGTTGAGTTGATTGGAAAATGCATATAAGTTATTAATGTGTGGCAGAATTATAGACATTTATTCAGTATAGGCAATGAAACTCTTTGGATAATTTTTACCTAAGCATAATTAATATTTTATATGGTGAATGTGTAATCAATATAATAAATTAGATCTAACTCCATAATGGTCTAACCTCTTTTTATTATATGAATTCAAAAGAAAAAAGGTTGCTCTAATCAATTAAAATAATTTATTTCAACAGAATATAGGAAATAGAAAAAATATGTCAAATCATTTTCATATAGAAATATTAATAACATAATTTTCTGGCTAGCAATGCTTTTGCAATGAATTTATTATTCCTTCTAACCAGAATGTTGTATCTTCTTGTTTAATTTCTACTTATTAATTTATTTATTGTTCAGGTGAAATGTGTCAGGAATCTTTTTCCAGCTCCCACTTCTTGGTTTGCTTGTTCAGACTGTGTGCATAGCAGGTGAACTGCCCTGTGTTGGAACCTCCAACACTGTATTGGAACCACCTATTTTCTTGACTCTCTCACTGATCAAGCCGTAAGCTTCTCAAGGTCTAGCATGTGCCCCTGTTCAGCACTGAACTTTTGGCACAAATACTTGCACAATACTACTTCTGAACAAATATTAACAATTAAATAGTAATTATTATGGCTTTTTGTTTTATTTGCATTCATTAATTCAGATATATTCAGTTCAAGAAACGTGGTTGGTGATGGGGATGCCAGAAGGACTGCTGAACCATTTTTGCATTTAAGGTGCTCACATTGTAGTGTCATTTTGTCCTAAATCAAATCTAGAGCACAACTGTGATAATAGGCTCATTTTTGCTGACTTATGACATCCACTGCAATGTACTCACCACCATTTTCTGTTTTATGTGATTCCCTAATTATGCTACATGGAAACAAGTAAATGATTTCAAATCCATTAGGAAACAAGCTTGATTTAAAAATAAGAAATAGTAAAATAAAGGATATTGCTGCAAAATAATAAGCATGTTTTGGCTTATAAAAGAGGCAAGTTTGAATGAATATTCTGGTAACATTTTATCCTGTTTGTCACTCCATTTTACAAATATAAGGAGTTCATTTAGAATGATTTTGTTGATTCCTGCTGGGTTTAAAACCTCAGTTGACAACCATTCTATTTCCTATGAGAACTATCTTAAATTCTTTAATTTTTCTTCATAATTCATATCTTTGAGGGGAGGATATATTGGCTGGAATAATTTTGTATCCCAGTAGGAGCAATTATATACTTTCTCATGTGACTAAAACTGCATGCAACCCTATTGATGAGCAGTAACCTGTGCCTTGTAATTTTTTTAATTTCATTTGTATTCATCTGGGAGAGGTGCCAAATTTTTTCTGGCTTCAGCATGCTCATTGATGGCTAGACAGTAGAGAGGCTTTCTTCTTCTTACTTGCAGTTTGAGGCAATTTTAACACCTTTTCATTTTGTGGTATTTTCTGTCACTACCTATCATTTACCAGTAATAATTTTTTTCATTTATCATATTCACTTAGGAAAGTCTCAAATTCCATTACATTGGAATGTAAGTTCATTGGTGCACTTCAAAAACAGCATAGATTTGGAGCAACAAATTAAAAATGTGTAAGATAAAAACTTACCGAGAGGCCATATTTTGGAAACATTGTGTTTACTGTGTTTGTCAAAAATTTACATAGTCTTGATATGCTCCATTTATCTTGGCATCTGTTACCCAATTTCTTAACTAAAAATGAACACATTTTAACTTTCACTGGCTGTTCTCACTAGCAAACAGTGTGATAGTTGGCATTGTGTTCTTCACTTCATAGAGAGAGACATGGCTTTTTCATTTTTAAGTCAGGTATGGCTGGGCTATAATTGGTATTTGTAAGTTTTCAATATGTGTATTTTTAAGAGAGTAGTAAGTTTGAGAAGCTTGCTATTTATAAAAAGAAGGAAGAGAATCATTATGAAAAGATGCAAAACTTACCAAAGTCAGGATTTCAAAAATTCAAAATATTTCTTTTATAAATGTCCCTCTCCTGCTATTGCAGTCAGGTAACAATATGTAAGGGTGTGGTCTTTTATTTTATTCTTCCCTTCAATTTGACTCTGTCTATCCAGGGTACCTTCTTCCAATGCCAGTTTGCACAGTATAAATTAGTTACAGAGACAATGGTTGGGATATAAACTAGTAGTTATGGATTTTTTAAATTATCTTATTGCCTAGTCTGTATTTATCTAATTTTAAACTAAATTAAATAACAGTGCTATTTTTGGCACACCTTTTATTATATTTTCTGCATGATCATGTCTAGTATTTCTGATGTTATAATTGTAAAGATTTCTAAATAGATTGCAAGCCATTTTCTTTCTTAGAACTAACCCTTTGGGGAAACAAGACTCTGTAATAAAAATCTATTAGCTTAAAAAATGTTGTCTGTGAAAATCAGTCCAACAATGCTTATCCACAAACTGCTTACAATTAATAACTGAACAGAATTATAAAAGTATGTTTTTTCAAAGCATTGTTAGTCAATGCCCTGAAAAACTTATTTTAAGAAATGCTGAACAAATGCACTAATAATATAACTAATATATTAAATGTACTATCGTATAAATACATATTTATATGTGCAATATGAATATTTTGAAAAACAATACATAATACCAGAAAAATTAATTTACCCATAACTACCAGTTTAACAGATGGAAGTATACCAGTATCTTTGAAGATCATTTGAGACCGTAAGTGATTGCATTATTCTGACAATAATTACTTTCCTAATAATGTATTAAATCATTCTACTTTTTTCCATGTTTTTATCAGGCAGGTATATGTATCTAAATAATATATTTGCAATATAGTATGTATTTATGGCTTAATTTCATTGTTTACCCAAAGGCATTCAGGAGCAAGTTGTTTAATTTTTATGTAATAATGTGGTTTTGAGAGGACTTCTTGGAACTGGTATCCACTTTTATTGCACTGTGGTCTGAGAGTATGCTTGGTATGACATGTGTGTGTGTGTGTGTGTGTGTCTGTGTGTGTGTCTGTGTGCATATATACCTCCCAATAAAGGTCTCAGATATTCTATGTGTTGATGAGAAGAGAGAAGAGGTACACTCTGGTTGCTAAGTGGAGTATTCTGGAGATGTTCATTATGTTCATTTCATCCAGTGTCACGTTTAAGTTCAGGATTCTTTGTTGGTTTCCTGCCTTGATGATATGTCAGTAGGATGTTGAACTTTCTCCCTCTTATTGTGTGGTTCTCTACATCTTTTTGTAGAACTAGAATAAATTGTTTTATAAATCTTAGTGCTCCAATGTTGGGTGTGTATATGTTTAGAATAGTTAAGTCTTTTTGGTGAATTGAATCCTTTATCTTATAAAAATCAGAGAAGAACTGAATAAAATTGACACATGGAAATCCTAATTATTAAGTGTTTGCATAGTTAGAATTATTTTATCATCCTTATGAGATGAACATTGGCCAAGGAGAGCTATTGTGTTTGTTAAAGACGCCACTTGAAGTGAAGCAATCAGTGGTACCTGTTAAGAAGCTGTGGCCAGTTTATTACCTTCTTGGATTTTTTTTCCTACTTCTATTTTAGATTCAGAAGCTACATTTGCAGATGTGTTGCCTGGGTATACTGCATGATGCTGAGGTTCAGAGTACAAACGATCTCATGGATCTCATGGAATGGAGCACAGTACTCAATAGTTAGTTTTGCAGTCCTTGCTTCTTCCCCCCTTACTGCTCTAGTAATCCCCAGTTTCTATTGTTACCATCCTTATGTTTATGACTATCCAATTTTTAGCCCCTACTTATAAGTTAGGACATTGTGATGTTTGTTTTTCTGTTCCCACATTAATTTGCTTAGGATAATGTCTCCAGCTGCATCCATGTAGGTTCAATGGACATGATCTTATTTTTTATGGCTACGTAGTATTCCATGGTGCACATATAGCACATTCTTATCCGGTATACCACTGATGGTTACCATGTTGGTTGCCTTCTTGTTTCTAATCTCTCTTTCTCTGCCTCCCATCCATTTTCTTCTTAACTCTCCTTATCTGAGATTTACGCATGTTACAATTTTATCAAAAATAATTTTAAAACACAGGTTCAAGACAATTGTCCAGTTACATAACATTATAAATGCCAGCGAGCCTCTATAAAAGCATTAAAGGAGACTGTCATCTCTTCAGCTGTGGGGTTACTTGGCCAACAATCTGGTTTAGAAACTAATAATGAGAGTGACAGAACTGCAGATGAAATAAAATGTTCACACTCACAGATATGTCAAAATCTGAACCTTCATATGGGGTTTATAGGTCACTGAGAAATGGAATGGCAATGATCAAAAGCATTTTGAATCTCTAAATATCCCAGCTGACAGAAGTAATTTCATTTGCCTTTATAGAGGAAAAGAGACATCTATTGCTGAGAGAAACGTAAAGCCAAGATGTAGGATGTTTGCATTCTTTTCCTCCTCTACCAATCCTGCTTTTTACAGGCCAATGATGAGGGAATTTTTAACTGAAGTCCAAGACAAGCAGTGCAATCTCAGTTCCAGAAAGGAATACCTTACATACTAAAGAAATGATGTGTCCTCCGTAATAGTTACCATAAAGAACTGGGATTGCACCTGTGCGACTCTATTGTGTTGGTGTCTGACTGAAGTGGTGGATGGGATGTAAGGCTATATTGGGAAGAATTTCTTGACATGGGTTATTCAATCATGACTCAAGATTCAATGTTTGGCAAAAACATCTTGAGTGGTTCCAATTGTGAACAAAACAAATACTGTAGCTTAACATTAATTTACATAACAAGTTAATGACCATACACTATACCAAGCATTGTTCAGGTCACATGGCAAAGTTATAAAACAAAAATTATTTTCATGGAGCTTACATTGAATAGGAAGAGAGTTAGAAAATATATAATATGCATAATAAATAAGTAAGTTATTTTGCTATGAGATGATAAGTGTTATAAAATTGGAACAGGTTCAGGTACAGTGTGAGTTCTAAGAATCATGTTTGAAAATCCAGATATGTTTGTCATATAGTAATCTACCTAAAGTTAACATTTCAGTGAAATCTTGAAAGCAATGAAAAAGTTAAGCACTGAGTATCTGGGAAAAAATGTACTACATGAAATAAGAATGAGTAAAAAGACACTAAGTTTGGAGAATGCCTCGCTTGATTGAGTAACACTTTCAAGTGGCTTCTTTAACAAACACAGTAGCTCTCCTTATCCTAGGGCAGACCCATAGTAAAAGGGGTGAAAAATTATCTGATGAGTCCCTCTCATTAATTATCAGGTGGAAACTGTGACTTGCTTATAACTTAAGGTGAAAAGATTTTGCTTGCTTGATTGGCTTACCTTAAATCACAACCGTGATCAGGTCTCACACACATCATAAAATGATATAATGTAATCATAAAGCTGATTATGTTTCACTAGCTGTGAATTTTTCTTAGTATGGCGACTATAGAAATATATTTTTCTGATGTCCTTAAAGAAGCAAAGGGCCATATTATAAACTGCTATAATGAGGGTCACTGGGTAGGGACATGAGGACAGTCCCTAGAACCTGAGGGTGGCCTCCAGTTAACACCCCTGGGAAGTGCGGACCCTCAGTTATAGGGCTGCAAGAGGATAAATTATGTCAACAGCCTAAATGGGTTGGAAACAGATTCTTCCCCAGCCAAGCCTGCAGATGAAATGCAGTCCAGGGGACACGTTGATTGCAGCCTTGTGAGACCCGAATAGAGGACCTAACTAAACTGTGCCCAGACTTCTGGATCATCACAACTGTGAAAAATAGATTTGTCTTTCTTCAAGCCACCATGTTTGTGAAAATTTGTTATACAGCAACACAAATAAACTAATACAATCTCTGACTGAAAAAGTCCATCCGCATCCTCCTTCACTCTTAACTGATCTATGTATCTGGTTGAGCCAGCAGGCATTGGGAATCATTAGCTCTTCCTTTACGTATCTTGCCTAGTCAGTACATAGGTCCAGAAGTCTCTGACAATCATTGCTGTGCATGGAGCTCCATGATACAGGAGCAGCCCAGGTTTATATTTCATGGATGTATGGAAGACTATGTTTTATATCCCCAAGTTATTCAGTTTCTGTGTTGAAATTGTTTTAGAAAAGTTTATGAGAAAGACAAATAATTCATGTTTTAATTTGTTAACTGATGACATTTAGCACAAACTTTTTCCAGTGCTATGTGTAGTAAGGAAGTGGTGACTAAGAACATCCACAGGTCCTGCCCTCATGGAGGCTAAAGGCTGGTGAGTAAAGTAGAAATAAATCACATTATCCAAGAAAAGAACTACAGTGATAACTTATCTTGGTGGGACAAAAATGATATAACTGTGCTATAAAATAATAAAGATTTTTGATATGTTACAAATATTAAAACTATGATTCAGCTTTAACTATGTTTCCAGCACTATTCAAAGCATTTTATATGCCTTAACTCTTTTATCCTCAAACACCCATACTGTGAGGAAAACTGAAATACAGAATGGTAACATACTGACCCAAAGCCTTATAGCTATTAAGTGGCTGAACTAGCAATAATTCCAGACTTCATGGTTTATGTCACCAGTGAAAGCTTCACTGAAAAATAATAAATCTGAGATATGAAAAAAGTGTTTAGTAAAATAATAGGGTAATATACTTTAGGCAGTCAAGTATGTATAAGCCTTAGGACAGGAGAACATAGGGTATTTTGGAAGAAATAAAAGGAAAGAACAGCGGGTTTTTGAAAATCAATAGAGTGACTCAAGTTGCAGTTGGAGAAATGCAGGATTCATCAGAGTATTTATTGTAATATGCACTGTTCTTAAAAGACGTTTCCTTCAATTACTCCTAGTTCAGGTTTCCTCTATCTGATGTATATTTCTATATTTTTAAACATTAACCTCCAAGTTGTCATCATCATCATCATTGTCATTATTTTTTGTCCACATATCTGCCCCTGCCTTCTTCTCACCATCACTAATTGCATTCAATTACTACATTTCGTTCTTTATGAAGGTTATTCTTTAATTTTTTTTTAGAGGCCAAAAAATTGTGAGCATTAAACACCATTTAGCTTTTGTTAAAGTGACTATTTCCTCTCACCCTAAAATATTTTAACGCAATGTGTCATGTTAGGGTGAGTCTCAAAACCTTTGGCTAGGCCATAGGTAGGCAGTTAAGCCCAAACTGCTAATTGATGGACCCAATAATTCCACAAAGTAGCTGCAGGAACATTAGCTTCTGGGTCAATGCTATGGCATTCAGCTCTTAATTTTCTTCTGAAATATAGAATTTCCTTTTCTTTTGTGACTCTAGGTATACATCGCAACAGATATTTTTGTTATATTTCATCAAGCATTATTTTGTGTGAGTATTATAACAGTCTACTATGCTTCACATTGCAGGCACACAACAAGTTGCAAAAATAGGATTTTCTTGAGTCTAAGGAAAATAGCTATACCTAAATAGCTAGAGCAATGTCATTTAGAGTATACATTTTTACAAATAGATGTTGAAAAATATAGCATAAAAGGTATAAATTCATACCTTGATATATTTTGATATATTTTTAAATATTTTTTCTTCTAGGTACTAAAATTAGAAAACAGAAAGACAATTTCAGAAGGACTATAATTGTAGTCCAAATGCCACCCATCAATTTTATACTAATCTCTAATAAGATCACACTTTACACTCCACTTGCTTTAATAATTTAAGAAAAGATCACAGTTTAAATAAATTATACAATATTTGATATTATCAGATATTTTAATTTTTCCAAGTTAGTGGATGAAAGATATTACCTTATTATATAGTCTTACTTCATGGTTTTTCTTAATCACATCTCTTCCTGAAGATATTAGTCATCCACTTTCTTCATTACAATGAATGTTCATAGATTTGTCACTCATTTAATCGAGTTATTTATATGTTCACTGATTTCTGAAATATCTGAATTTCTTCAGAAATTTTGTATATAGTAAACAATTGTACTGTATGTCTTGTCTGATTGTTTTGTGTTTGGAGAATTGGATTTTATGTGTGGTGTAAGTTAGAAATATTATTTCATTTTAACATTTCTGATATGCGTAAGAATTTGCCTTAACATCACTTATTGAACATTCTTTCCTACTGATCTGTGATGATACTTCTATCATATTTCATGTTTCTCTATGGTCTGGGGTCTGCTTCTAGGTACTCTGTTCTCTTTATCTCACTGGCAATCACCGTATTAATATAATGCTCTCTTGCATATCGGAGCATGATCTAAGTTTCCGTATCTGGTAGAAAAAAGTCTACCAGGCATCTGATCTGCCCTAAAAATGTCTGGTCGAAGCAGTGAGATCTGTCATCTAATGTAAAGTTTAGAATAATGCTGTCCTGTTTTTCAAAATATCCTACTGCAATTCTTTTAATTTCATTACAAAATGATACCTTTAATAATATGGGAATAAGCCTCCACTTATGTGTATGTAATCAACTCATTGTGAACATAATTTTCTGCATACCATTTATGCACATTGTTTGGAAGATTTGCTACTAGGGAACCTATAAATGGTATATTTTTATTATACTTTTTAAGGATTGTTTTGAATGTTGGTCTTAACCTTTAAAAAAACATATGTCTCAGTTATTTTATTAGAGATTCTGAGTGAATTTTGGACAATTTTAATTATTGCTATTTATTTTTGCTTCAAGAAGAACAGAAGACTTCAGAATATATTCAAATTATATAAGCTTACCTAATTAAAAATATAGTCAATTCCTTACAGAAAATAATTTATTTAGAGTAACCTAGGTATTTGACATTATTCATTGTTTAAAAACAATTAGCTTTTTAAAGTCAGTGCTATTCCACTACCTAAAAAATTATATTCTTTTTACATTTTATTTTATATCTAAATTATGGCATTATGAAAAAAGCAGTTTTTAAATATATTCAAATATATTTATGTAGGAAGAGATATATATTTGAATATATTTTAAAAAACATATGAAAATAAAATAAATAAGGGGCCTCATATCTGTATATATACACATATATACATATATACATATACATATATATATATATATGAGGTCCCTTATTTATTTTGTCTTCCTACATATGTTTTCTTCTATATTCTGAATTTTAGTCTTCAATATATACAAAACAGAATAGAATTAGATTAACAAATAGTCTTTATATTTCTTGTTAAAATAATTGATAACTTTATTTCAGTGAAAACAATCCACAGTGTTTTAACATTTTATTTGGTGCCCTCAATATATTCAATCCTAAACTAACATCACTTTATATAAATAAACTGATGTATTTACTGTGGTATTTAGCAAATACCATATTCTTTTACTGAAGTGATGTTAATAATACAGCACAAAGTCAACTTCATTCTCCCCTTAATATTATTTGTTGCAGGTTAAAACAGTTTGAATGGCCAAAAAGGTGTTTACAATACATACAATCAATTTGTGATTTATATAATTGGGTCCTATAAAATTATTTTATAAGATAACTTATTTTTTAAAAAGCAAGAATAAAAGAAAAAAATTACTTAGCAATTAGAAGTTCCATGATGTAAAATCACTTTTTCAGAACAAATTAATAAAGTTTGGCATAAGATATAGGTATAAAATTGGTGGAAATTTTAGATATAGGGATGTGCTGCTTTAATAAAGAGGAGTACTGAATGGGGTGAAGTGAATAATGTTTGTCTCAAACTCCAATTCTCCACTATAAAGAGGTAACTCATATTAATGTTCATCTAATGACACTAATCTCACAAAATCAAATTGTATCTACCAACCCTCATTCCTACATATCTTATTTTAGCATAATTAGGAAAGCCTATAGCATTTTCCCTTAATTCTCCTTAAGAAAATGCTCTAAAAACTAATCTATATATTCCCCCAATAATTAAGGTTTTTGGGTAATAAATGTGCCATAATTTTATATCAATTTAAGCAGCAATTGACTTAGCATATTCCCATCATGAAAACTGTTGCAATATTTTCAGAGAAAAACAGTTTCTTAATTCACATATCACCAATTAATGTTTTTCTAAAATGTATATAACTTTTTCATTATCTCTAATATCATAACTGAAAATACATAGATTTCATTATAAAAAATCTCTAAATAATTGGCAATAAGTTGTACTCATTATGAAATCACCAAATATGCAGAGGAGAGAAATATTCTCATTAATTGTTATAATTCATGTTCAGAATTTTTATGTTTTATGTTTAATAACATTTAAACATAAATACTACATTTTATCTTGTATTGCTCAGTTTATGGCATAAAACAAATTCTTCTAGGTTCATAAGTGAGGTGATATATTAAAAATTATAATTATTACAAATTAACGCAAAAACAGTGTACAAAGCCATTTTAGTAAAACAAGCTTGAAATCTGTTCTTAGAAAACCTGCATTTTCCAATAACTTCCATCAACAATTATATTCCTAATATCAGTACAAAAATAACCAAAACCTGGAGACCACCCATTACATTGCTAAACCCTTTTTTTTAATAGGAAGAAGCTAAACACCATTTAGAAGGGTACTTAACTAGCTTTATTAATTAAATAATTCTCAATAAAATACTGGCAAACTGAATCCAACAGCACATCAAAAGCTTATTCATCACGATCAAGTCGGCTTCGTCAATGGCATGCAAGGCTGGTTCAACATACGCAGATCTATAAACATAATCCATCACATAAACAGACCCAAAGACAAAATCCTTATGATTATCTCAATGGATGCAGAGAAGACTTTCAACAAAATTCAACATCCCTGTATGCTAAAAACTCTTAATAAACTCGGTATTGATGGAACTTAAATCTCAAAAAAATAAAAGTATTTATTACAAACCCACAGCCATTATCATACTGAATGGGCAAAAATTGGAAGCATTCCCTTTGAAAACTGGCACAATACAAGGATGCCCTTTCTCACCATTTCTATTCAGCACAGTATTGGAAGTTCTGGCCAGAGCAGAGGAAGAATAAGAAATAAAGGGTATTCAATTAGGAAAAGATGAAGTCAAATTGTCTCTATTTTCAGACTACATGATTGTATATTTAGAAGACCCCATCACCTCAGCCCAAACTCTCCTTAAGCTGATAAGCAACTTCAGCAAAGTCTCAAGATACAAAATTAATGTGCAAAAATCACAAGCATTCCTATACACCAATAACAGACAAACAGCCAAATCATGAGTGAACTGTCAAAAATACCTAGGAATACAACTTACAAGGGAGGTGAAGGACCTCTTCAAGGAGAACTACAAACCACTACTCAAGAAAATAAGAGAGGACACACACAGATGGAAAAAATTCCATGCTCATGGTTAGGAAGAATCAATATTGTGAAACTGGATCGCTTCCTTACACCTTATACAAAAATTAACTCCAGATGGATTAAAGATTTAAAAATAAGACCCAACACCATAAAAGCCCTAGAAGAAAACCTAGGCAAAACCATCCAGGACATAGGCATAGGCAAGGACGTCATGAATAAAACACCAAAGCAATGGCAGCAAAAGCCAAAATAGACAAATGGGATCTAGTTAAACTTCAGAGCTTCTGTACAGCAGAAGAAACTATCATTGGAGTGAACCAGCAACCAACAGAATGAAAAAATTTTTTTTACAATATCTGACAAAGGGCTAATAACCAGAATCTATGAAGAACTTAAACACATTTACAAGAATAAAACAACCCCATTAAAAAGTGGGCAAAGGATATGAACAGACACTTTTCAAAAGAAGACATTTATGCAGCCAACAAACAAATGAAGAATGCTCATCATCACTGGTCATTAGAGAAATGCAAATCAAAACTACATTGAGATACCATCTCACACCAGTTAGAATGGCAATCATTAAAAAATCGGGAGACAA
>CAUYQU010020054.1:0-28657 GCA_963574635.1 Cheracebus regulus
CTGGGAATGTCCTGGTCCGTGGGCAGTGAAAATTTATCGGTAAGTGTGGCGTCCACTGGCTCTTTGCGCTTTTACTGGGAGCTGCAATCCTGAGCTGCTAGTGATCGGCCATCTTGGATCTCTCTCGAGTCCAAACACTTTCTAATATCAATTTGATCTTCACAAAAATCCTCACTTTAGATGAGGGACAGAAAGTTTAAGTCAACTGGCTAAAGCCATGTGGCAAATCCATTGACAAAAAAACTAGATCCTACGTCTTGTGGCTTAAAACCTGTACCTTTTCCACTGTAATATACTGTCTTCCAGTGTCACTGAGTACTTTTATCTAATTGGCAATAAAAATAGTCAAAACAAAAGTCAGCATCACAGTAAGTGTATCAAACCAAATAATTCAGGCAGGTGCGGCAGCTCACATCTGTAATCCCAGCACTTTGGGAAGCCAAGGTGGGAGGACTGCTTGAGACCAGGAGTTTGAGACGAGCCTGGGCAACACAGTGAGCCCCTGTCGCTGCAAAACATAAAAATGAAAAAATTAGCTGGGTGTGGTGGTGCACACCTGTGATCCCAGTCACTCCAAAGACAGAAGTGGGAGGATAGTTTGAGCCCAGAAGGTCAAGGTTGCAGTGAGATATGACTGCACCACTGCACTCTAGCCTGGGAATTGGAGTGAGACTGTTTCAAAAAAAAAAAAATTGATTAAAGAAAGCAAAGCTGGGCCGGACACGGTGGCTTATGCTTGTAATCCCAGCACTTTGAGAGGCTAAGGCAGCTGGATCACGAGGTCAGGAGTTCAAGACCAGCCTGGTCAATATGGTGAAACCCTATCTCTACTAAAAATACCAAAATTAAACAGGCATGGTGGCACACACCTGTAGTCTCAGCTACTCAGGAGGCTGAGGCAGAATCGTTTGACCCCAGGAGGCAGAGGTTGCAGTGAGCTGAGATCACACCACTGCACTCCAGCCTGAGTGACAGAGCAAGACTCCGTCTTAAATAAATAAACAAATAAACAAATGAAAAAAAAAAAAAAAAGAAACCAAAGCTGTGCCAACCAATACATTTTTAAATTTGGATTTAAAATGTTACATCCTTCATAAAAGTCAAAATGTATAAAAAATTGTTTTTTAGGTTAAAATTATTCATAATTATAGGAAATATATATAAGGAAAATACAAATCACCTGGGTGTTACTTTGAGTATGTTGGATACTTATTGAGCACTGTGTGTATGCAAAAGATGTAAGGTAATTTATGTTTTTAAGCCATCCTGGTGGCTGCTCTGTAGAGAATGGTGAGAGGCAGAGAGAACCACTTAGGGGGCTACTACAGATCCAGGACAGAAATTAGGGAGGCTTGGACCAGATAGGAGCACCATGGGTGCTAAAATATAACATCTGGAACCAGGGTATCTTTTGAAGGTACAGCCGATTAAGCAGCAATGGGTTGTGAGCAAAAGAAAGAAGCCAAGAATGACGTAGATTTAGGATTTTGGCCTGAGAAAAGGTTGGATGATGGGTATCATTTGGTCCAATAGAAAAGAGAAAGAGAATCGCAGATTTTTCAGAAAGAAGTTGAGAATTCTGTTTTGAATGTGTTAAGTTGGTGTATTAGTCCGTTTTCACCCTGCTGATAAAGACATACCTGAGTTTGGGCAATTTACAAAAGAAAGAAGTTTAACTGGACTCGCAGTTCCACCTGGCTGGGAAAGCCTCACACTCATGGCGGAAGGCAAGGAGGAGCAAGTCCCGTCTTACGTGGATGGCAGCAGGCAAAGAGAGAGTGAGGAAGTTGCCAAAGCGGAAACCCCTGATAAAACCATCAGATCTCGTGAGATTTATTTACTACCACGAGAACAGTATGGGAGAAACTGCCCCCACGATTCAATTATCTCCCACCAGGTCCCTCCCGCAACACGTGAGAATTGTGGGAGTACTATTCAAAATGTGATTTGCGTGGGGGCACAGAGCCAAACCGTATCGGGTGGCTATTCATGTGGACTGTCCAGTGGGCAGTAGGATGTATAAGCAAAGAAGGCAGAGGAAGGTTGGTGTGCAAAACAGAAACGTGGATGTATCATTATTATATCACACTGTCTCACTGCACTCATGCAGCTTGAAATTTGTCTCAAACAGTGCATGTGAGATCCACATAGCTGAACAATCAACACAGTTATTTCAGTCACTTAGAAGGTCAGTTTAAATCAACTCATTTAAATTAGCACCCTGTGTGGCTGAAAGTAGCAAATTGATCATGCTACACTTGACCAAGCTTGGTAGAACTCATGAATCCATTTGCCTCCCTAATAACAATTTTTCCATTGATGATTGTAAGAAATCTTTCTTGACATTACTTGCTCCCACATACTTTCTGGGTTTTTGTTTTGTTCTCTTTTGTTTTTGATAATTGAGTACATCCCTATATCTTTGTATTTATGAGACAGAGATAGTTGTTTAGACACATAAAACAATTATGTTCTATTTTTATTTTTAAATTGTTCATTTAAAATAGCAATTGCATAATGATTAGCTGTCTGGTTTGATAATTGAAAAATAATTTCTGAAGAACTAAGTACTTTTATCCTCTCAAGTCTGCAGCAATGATAGCAAAATCAAGCAACCTGAGGGAGAGGGTATCCTCTTACATTGACTCATGGACTGCCAAGCCACCTTCTGATTTAATTTAGCTTCCTGTCTCATTCCTCAAAAGAATACACTGGCGTGCAGAAGCGTTATAATCCTCACTGAAAAATATTACACTGATCTTCTGAAATATAATAAATAACCATACTTTTTGCATGAGAAGCCAACATGCAAAAGAGATATGATAAGATTTGGAAGAAACATAAGGAAAAGAAAAAACTGAGAGAAGATAGACTTAAATGTGCAGCTTTCACATCATCAGTTAGAAAGAAGGATGCAGATTCAACGATGGATAGAGATAGCTGAGAAGAACAGCAAGGATGCCTAACAGAAGATGAAGAGAAAATCAAATCACTCTTAAGTCTAAGTGGACACCTTTCCCCACCAACACCTGCACTAAGGTAA
This sequence comes from Cheracebus regulus, assembly GCA_963574635.1. Taxonomy (NCBI): domain Eukaryota; kingdom Metazoa; phylum Chordata; class Mammalia; order Primates; family Pitheciidae; genus Cheracebus; species Cheracebus regulus. The sequence continues at coordinate 3,044 of CAUYQU010020054.1, forward strand.
TGTCTTTGAAGAAGTGATGCATGGCCATTGTGGTTGAATAGCTACCTCCCTATGCCTTGTTAGGTTTTGACAGTATCAGGGTATCAGGAAAAAGGAAAAACAAAGGCATAGTCAAGTAGTAAAAAGGGATGCGGAGAGAAGTTGCTATACACAGCACAGACTAGTGACAAGCTAGGCTATTCATGACCTAATACTGGGTCCACGACCATATTTTGTGATATGTACTATATGGTAGGTACCATGCTAAGTGCTTTACATGCATTTCCTCATTCCTCCTCAATCTTATAGTACCACCACCCCTTTAGGTTGATTTTCTAAATGGTGTAGAAAAAGCACACAACAGAGTTGCTTATAGGCACCAATCATAGGCAAAACCAGTTTGAATAAATATGAGGGGAAAACAAAGTCTGTTGGATTCATACAAGCAACCTGTGTTCACACTGGGTGATGGTGCAGCTATTTCAGGGCAACTGGAAATAGGACTGGAAGGTCGGAGAACTCCGCCACTTCTCTCTACTTTTCTTACTCCGTGGGCTCCATTCCCTTTTTCTTCAAAGTGGCTTCCTCCTCATGGTGGGAAACAGGGCTGCTAGCAGCTGCTAGCGCACGTGTCCCAACTTCACCGCCTGAGAGAGATGCTCTCTTCCTAAACCTGGACCATTTCACTGGCCAGGGTATGCTGCCCTGATTGGCTCGACCCTTTAGATGTCTCTAACCTCTGTATCCATCGTGGTCTGAAGGACAAGAGAGAAGCACAGAGAGCCTCCTGTGTGACCTTGGTGCTGTAGACAACAGATGACGTGCAATACACCATCCTAAGAAATGAAATCTCCTCCCAGACAAAGCCAAAGGGAAGAAGCAGAATCTTCAGGGGAAGAAAACAGGACCTCATCACCTCACTGCATAAGTTTAGTTCCAGAACATCCAAAAGAGATTCATTATGGGTTTGTCTGCTCTATGTGATACCAGAACCCACAAAATAAAGCAGTTCAGATTTTTAATTTATCGTCACCTGTGGAGCAGTACCTCCATGCATCAAACAATCCTTTTCCCCAAATATTAGGAAACACAAGGTAGAAGTTTTAACCTTTGGGTTCCCAGTTCTCTTTCAGAATTTGAATGGGCCACTGGGCCAGTGATTAAACTATTATCTCTGAACTTTCAAACCCCTAGCTTTGTGATGCTGCAAATCACACTTTTGCTTCACTAGCTGTCACCTGTTAGGGTTCATCAAGAGGCGGCACTTGGGGGTAAGGCAAGACTGAAGGAGGAAGAAGGGTCCTGTTTCTTCCTGTAGGAGAACTGTCTGCTGTGGCTCCTGTACTTCCATCCTCGCAATGCCAGTCATTTTGGAAGCTTCAGTTGAGTCCAGTGTGAAGAGATACCAGCACTCAGAACGAGCTCCATCACACCCCCTCGGAGACCCTCACACCAGCTGCCTGGCATTCTTTCTAAGAGGTCCCAGCACCGCAGGAGCCGGGGCTCCTTATAAAGCTGAGTTTCAGGTCTGTGGGACCCCCCTCCCCACGTTTTAAAATTATAATGATTCTAAAGCCCCTTTTTTTTGTTTCTTCAACTCTGGGAGTAGCAGTAACTTCCTGCAAATGCTACCTCTGTGACTATTTAGAAGTCACACTAGCTATTTTTCCAGAAAGAATGTATGTAAAGGATTGCTAACTAAGGTCAAATGTGTTAACAAGGTAACTGAACAAGCAAAAAGAGAATTCTATCTCCTAAAGAGGCATTATGAACATATCCCCAAAAATATGCACCTATTACATACATACACAGCCACATAAAAATTGTAACGTGTTTATTGGTACTCTAAAATTCACCTATAGCCAATTATAAACTCCATGAATCTAAAACTAAGAATCTTAGTTTGATCTCTTGCCCTTCAGACCATGATAGATGCAGAGGTTAGAGACATCTAAAGGGTCGAGCCAATCAGGGCAGCATACCCTGGCCAGCGGAGTGGACCAGGTTTAGGAAGAGAGCATCTCTCTCAGGCGGTGAAGTTGGGACACGTGCGCTAGCAGCTGCTGGCAGCCCTGTTTCCCACCATGAGGAAGAAGCCACTTTGAAGAAAGAGGGAATGGAGCCCATGTAGTGAGTAAAGCAGAGAGAAGTGGCGGAGTTCTCCAACCTTCCAGTCCTATTTCCAGTTGTCCTGAAATAGCTGCACCATCACCCAGTGTGAACACGTTTCTTGAATGAATCAAACGTACTTTCTTTTTCCCTCATGCTTGTTCGAGTTGGTTTTGCCCATGATTGGTATCTAAAAGAGGGCTGCCTAAAGCAGCTCTACTGTGTGCTCTTTTTCTACACCATTTAGAAAATTAACCTAAAAGGGCAGGAGTACTTACCTTGTAAGATTGGGGAAGAATGAGGAAATGTGTGTAAAGCACCTAGCATCATACCTGCCATGCTGGCTTTGATGTAGGGCACTTCAATAATGGTTCTTAGAAAACAATCTGAAAGTGTCCTGAGTTCCAGGTACTGGTCACTTAACAGTCCAGTTTCATAAGTAAAGGCATTTACCTGGATTGTGTGCTGTTTCCCAAAAGGTGGCATGGAATTTCAACTGAGACGTCAAATAAAAAGACTGTATGTTCACCAGCTAAAAAAATGAAATGGTTAATAAATTATGATCCTGAAGGAGACTTTTATGATCTTGAAGAGTTTATTTTCTGTCATAGTTTATTTTCTGAATAGCTTTGAGAACTAATTATTTAAAGTATATTCTTGTAATGTTTTTCAACCTTTATTTTGGCAGGTCCAAATGAATCAAGTTCCCATGGGTTTAAGTAGGCTGAAGATAAAGGCTGATATTAAAATCTAGAAAACTGTGGGCCAGTGTGATATGAGAAGCATCATCTTTTTCCTCCAGCAGGGAGAACTCCAAGATGAAATGCAGATTGCCCAAAAAACAGGCAAGATGATCTTCTGGGGCACAGAAAGAGCTTTTAGAACTTCTGTTTACATTCACATTTCATCTCATGCTTTTTAAAATTTATATTTTTGAGCATGTTTTATAATGTACAAAATTTATTAGTTTGATGAAAACATGTCATATTTTATATATAAAAATAAATATCTAGATATCTAGGCTGTGAGTAGATTCTCAAAGTTTTTTAATGAAGAAGGGTACACTTTAAAAATGTTTTGGGGCTGGGTGCGGTGGCTCACGTCTATAATCCCAGCACTTTGGGAGGCCGAGGCAGGTGGATCATGAGGTCAAGAGATCGAGACCATCCTGGCCAAAATGGTGAAACCCCGTCTCTACTAAAATACAAAAATTAGCTGGGCATGGTGACTCGTGCCTATAGTCCCAGCTACTTGGGAGGCTGAGGCAGGAGGATTGCTTGAACGCAGGAGGCAAGATGCAGCAAGCCCAGATCGCACCACTGCACTCCAGCCTGGTGCCTGCGACAGAATGAGACTCTGCCTTGGAAAAAAAAAAATGTTTTGGGACCACTGCTCTAATGATAAAGAACTATGTGCTTTGGAACAAGAGTCAGTGAACTTCACCTGCAGGCCAAATCTGACCTATATATGGATGGCCCTTCAAGCTGCAAATGAATATATATATATACAACAGAGACTCTACGTGGTCCACAGACTAAAATATTTACTGTCTTCCCTTTACAGAAAATGTTTGCTGAATTCTGCTTTGGAGTTAAGCCCACACAAAATACATTCAAAATTCTTTGAAAGGGTGAGAGAGATTCCCCTTCTACTTTGTTCATGAAATTAGTACAGATAAGAAGGGAAAATGGGTGTAAGTTCATAGGTTGGTACTTGTGATCCAACTATGGATGTTACAGATACCAAAAATAATTATTTAAATGGGGATGAAAAGTCAAGTTCAAGAGCAACAGTGAACACATTGAAAACTTCTTTAAGAATGATGACGACTCTTGAGGGTAGCCTATTACACTGTCCCAAAGGGTCTCATAAACAAGCTTCATTTTATGAGAAAGAAGCAAATAAACAAGGAATAAGCTGACTCCAGGAGTTTTATGTCAATAGCTATGGCTGTAAAATTTCATAATAACTGATACTTAACAGGTGATTCTGAATCACCAAAATTAGGACAAATTGTTTTCAGTTTTCTCCTATTAAGGAGTGAGAAATACATTTTCGTAGTGTTTATGCCACAGAAAAGGGCTGAAATAAATATTCCTAAACTTGCAGGTTAATTCACCTCCAAGAAACTAGGCTCCATAGAATGCCTTGATATCCAACTGACCAACTGTTGATAATATAAAGATGGAAACAGAAGCTTAAAGCCAAAATGCTGAGAGCCAATTCATTGAAAATGCCCCCATATTACCTGTTAAGGAAGAAGAAGAAATTTAAAAATACAGTAATTAGGCTACATATTTTAGGGGTAATAAGGCTTTCCAGTAGGCCTATTAACTATGACATGTTAATTCTGTTCTGTTTTAGAGTTCACTCAATATGCTATTCACAATATTTGAAATCTGGAAGCTAAGAATGTATCTGTCCTTTGACCACTGGATCAAGCAGAATTAACCTTTTTAGGTTTAAATATAAGTGTCTAATAAAAAGGGAACATCAGCTAGAGTCTATTACTGCCAGAACAGAAAGTTTTTATTGCTCACGGAAGTACCGTACTGGAAAACGGACAGCCTGAACATGTATCATGTCTGTGGCAGACACTGCCCGTCAACCAGGCAGTATTTATTCCACCTTCTTCCTTTTTAGCAGAATTTTGATTTTCTTTGGAGAAACTGTGTACCTAACTAAAAATGTCCAATATCCCAGCTAAGAGTAGCTACATAACCCAGAATTTGCTAGTTAGTATGTGGATGAAGTTCCTGAGAAGGGCTTTCACTCCAGAATAAAAATACAAAGCTTGCAAGTAGAAGGCTTTTGGGTCCTTCCACTTTCTTCCTTTCTGGAGAGTAGATTTAGGCCAAGAGGAACAGCAACCATTTGCAACTATAATGACAAGAGCCACATGTTAAGAAAGGCAGAGCAAGCCTATCCCTGGCAGCTTTAGTAAGCAACCAAACTGGCTCTGAGATATCTATTTCTAGCCTTGTAGTTATGCAACAGGGGGAAAAAGTCTTCATTTAAGCTACTGATAGCCAAGTTTTATGGCACTCTCAGCCTAATGCCATCCTAACTTTTACAATGTGATTATTCGTGTTTAGTGCTAAGTGCTTGAAGCACACTATCTAACTTAATTATTTCAATAGCTCTACAAAGAGGAAAATATTATTCCCCACTTTACAGGGAATAATAGTTAAGTAACTCATCCAAGATGACCCAATTAGCATGCAGCAAAACTCAAATTCAAATTCAAATCTGATGGTCTCTATCACTTCTTCCTCAATGTTAAACCCAGTGCATTATACATCAATGATTGCTCAATAACAATTTTGTTCAAGGATATTTGCATAACAGACAGCCATAGAAGCTAGAGAGACTGTCACTGTCCTAGTCAGAGAGCAGATTTATTTAGTCACTTTGGGATAATAAAGTCTCCTTGCCTTCTTCAAGGGGGATTTGCTTACATTCTAAGGTAATAGAGATGTTTTCCTAGGGAGCAAAGATTGGACAGGTTTACCAGCAGCCCCTTATAAGCTCAGGGGTTTTCTGAACTTGGGCTTCCTCAGCAGTGATGTATATCCAGTGTGTACCATACCTACCTGGGCCCATGTCTGCACCAACCCTATGTGACTTACAGAGCAAGGGAAACTGATGCAAACATTAAGCTCCTGCATAGACTGTCTAAATACATTTGGGCTAGTTGTCTATTTTCCAAAGAAATGCATGGAAGTGTTAGAAGTCATACCAGGGATCTCACTGTCCTTGCTGCTTAAAATCTCCTTGACCACTGGACCATAGACAGGAGGCAATCCAATTGACATAACTCTTTTGACCCAAAAAGATGCTGTTGAAGGAATCAACTACCTAATATTCAAATGCCTCCAACTATTTTTTAAAAGATATAATTATTCCAAAAGAGTAATTCTTAACCTTTCAGTATTTGTCACACTTTTTTGAATCCTAGAATTTTGGCAATGTACTTGAAGAGACTAAATACCAAAATCATCATCAAAGTCACTAACAGTAACATGAAAATCATGTAACATCTCACAATTTCCATAAAAGCCTCCCTAGTTATGGCTTCATGCATTCCCTTGCAGCCTTTCTGCCCTGTGTGGCTGTTTGAATAGAGCTGTCTACTGCCCTGAACTTAACCACTTATAATCTCATGGTACAAATGTTCTCACATGTTCCAGTAAGCATATGTTCTTTCTTTAGTGATGGTTTTATATTAACTAAACTGCATCACACAATCCATTTAATCTGTCATATCTTACAGAGTTTTGAGTGACAGTATTCAGTTGGTACAAAGAAAAATCTGTGATATATTGAAAAAAGTTTTGACTCATATGACTAGGTGAAGGAATATGGCTACACCTCTGTACCCTAGCATACTGGATATGAACTGTATCCTGGGGACCCTGTATAGAACATCAATATTGACTAAACACTCACTGTATGCAGAGAGTAATATTCATGATATTCTGTCATAGTGGAGGATTATGACAGATGTTTTTAAGTGGTCCCTACTATCAAAGATATATTTTGAAAAATGGGACATACATATGTGAAACATCCAAAACACATCTACAAACAATAATTATAAAAGCCAGTTAATGCAGTGGATATAAATCTTAGCCTACAATCCAGGCACACAAAAAATATTGAATTTCTTTATTACCTTTAAACAAACCTAAATTCAACCCCAAGTGCCCAGCCTACTAAGTTTTCCCTCCCTTAAGAACACACAGAGACTGTGTTGTTACAGCGCCGAAGGTAGAGAACAGCTTCATCCCACCCCACCCCCAATCCAGACTCACTAATCACTGTTGAGAGTCTCATAGTCATGACTGAGATTATTCTTCACGTCCAGGGCTCTGCAGATCCGAGGGCCATGGGAATCTTCCCCAAGACTGAAAAGACCCCGTGCCCAAAGGGAAGGCTCCCTCCATGAGCCATGCAGTCTTCTTCAAGGAAACTCTCCACCCATTTAGAAAGTTTGTTTCCAAAAATGAATGCCAAGGAACACGCCAGCTGTCACCATCAACTTCTCTCCTCTTCCTCGTCAGGAAGAAGATCGCACCTCTCTCTCTCTCTCTCTCTCTCTCCTCATACCTTCTCCTTCTCTCTTACATTCTCTTTATTCATCTTTTTTTTCTTGGACAATTAGCATCATCTCAGTTATAACCACAACATCTAATGTAGTGTTTATTATGTATCTGACAGTTCTACTGCTTTATTATGTTTATTATTTTAATCCTTATACAACTCTGTAAGATATCACTGTTATTATTCCCATTTCACAGCTGAGAAAACTAAGGCATGAAAAGATGATTTTGTTTAAGGTCACATAACTGGTAAACTAGCTGACTGCTGGTAAGGACAAGAGGAGCCGCTGACCTCAAGAAGCTTCTTATTTGCAATATCCCTTGTTAGCACAATGCTGTGGAAGCTATTTCACAGAATATGAACCATATACAAAGGTAGGATAGGAATATGTTCTGGCTTTCCTCTTCTTTTAAGCCATAAATTAGGTTCAGCCAAATTGTAAATATCATTCTAAAAACCTTACAGTTTTGGAGTTTTCTTATGATAGCTTTTAGACTTAGAACTGGTTTAGGTTTTGAATAACAGTGCCAGGCATAAAAGTTTTAATCTCACTCTTTGAAAACAAAGAACATTGAACTTTGTGAATTTATGACTCAGTTTCATCTGGATTTGAGACAGCTGGATAGCAATCCTGTGGTGACGAGTTCTACCAATATTAATTTGTGTTTTTTTAGGAGGTAGGGTCAAGAATGCTTAGATAACAAATCCTTCATCCTGATCCTAAGGTTTCAGATCCAAAGTCCACAGGAAATTTCAAATAACATTCAAATGAGAAGCAATCTCCTGGATTCCCACAAAGTACTTCTTAGAGGGCGCCTGCCCTCTTGGGACAGAGAAAAGCTGGAAATAATGAAATCTCAATCTTTGTCTTTTCCTCCCTCCTTTCCTTCCTTCCTTCCTTTCTTTCTTTCCTTCTTTTTCTTTCTCTTTCTCTCTCTCTCTGTTTCCTCTCTCTCCCTGCCCCATCTCCTCTCCGCTGACCACCACCACCACCGCATGTATATGTCTATCCTTCTAAGGAGTTTTAAAAGCTACAGCCAGTCAGTACACTCCTAATCCTATATTTCTAGGAAATGAGATTCCTGAGAAATCTAGAATTTGTTCCCACCTAAATGAACATTGTGAAAGATCAAGGCTTATTTTTCTTCTGACCACTTACCTAATATAATCAAATGTGAAAATGATACAAATTTTCCGTGACATATTTTTCTTTTTCCTGATGGTAACATGAAGCAACCTTCATTTTTAAAGGGGAATCACAGACTCTGATGGGTATTTCAAAAAGAAAAAACAATAACAATTGATTCACTCTATCAAAGCCTGTCATGAAACGGCTGAGTCCTGGCACCACCACAAACAAACAACAAATGTGCCAAAGACAGCGAGATGCATTTGGGAGATAAAGCACAGCTTCCTTCATGCTGAAGCACCTACCTGAACAGATGAAGAGAGGGCACAACTACTGCTGGAGGAAGGTGGATGCTGCGAAGGAGTGACGCCCCAGCGCTGGGCGGTCATTGAGAATGTCAGCTTCATTCCAGACCCTCTGATACAGGGCAGCTGCAATGTGTCTTTTGACATTGCCACTTGGAGCCAAGTCATCTTTCTCATTAGGCTTTTTAAATGCCACCTGGCCATGCTGAGAAATCTTCTGCAACACAAAAAAGTATTTTAGTGTTCCCTGAAGAAACACGTAGACAACGCTAAACAAAGACAACATTCATTAACACATTGCAAAACTGTAACCAACCACTGGTGCATTATCCTTCAGTGTTATCACAAATGATGGTAGCTATGTCTAAAAATGTCACGGCAAATCACAGAATAGTTTAGCAGTTTTTCTCTTACATCATGGCTGGAAGAATTATTCATGGGCTGAGCCTAACTATGCCTGAAACTTTGTCCTGAATGGCATCTTTTTACTCAAATCAAGAATTTGATGGCAGGCCTCTCAGTACCCAGATTTGGAGCAGCCAGAATATGTTTCAATCCATCTCCAATCTATTACCATAAATCAATCAGAAAGCCTCTAAAAAAAGATATCTAGAGCAACTGTGTGAGCTTCTTAGACCATGGACGGTTACTTATCGCAGAGTCCCTGACTCCATCTCTACATCCTTGGCCACTTTATTTCACTATTCTAGGTAAGAGAGAATCGGAAAAAAACATTAAGACCAGAGATAACAAAGGTTGAAGTGATTGCTATTAATATAACCACTAACAATGAAAAGCAGAGAAACGTTAATTATTTAACAATTAGCAATGCTGTCCCCTTAATTAACAGTATACAATGTTAAGGAGAAACTTGGCACAGTGGCTCATCTCTACAATCCCAGAAATCTGGAGAGGCAAGGCAGGTAGATTGCTTGAGCCCAGGAGTTTGAGATCTACCCAGGCAACACAGTGAGACCCTATCTCTACAAAAGAACTTTAAAATATGCTGGGCATGGTGACACACTTCTATAACCCCAGCTACTCAGGAAACTAAGATGGGAGGATTCCTTGAGCCCTAAGGTTGAGGCTGTGAGTTGTGATTTTGCCACTACACTCCAACTTGGATAACAGAGTGAGACCCTATCTTTAAAAAAAAAGAGAGAGAGAGAGAAACTTGACCAAATAATTTTCACCTTGATTGCAATGATTATCAATCCTAAAAGCAAGGACCACTTGGGCACAGCCTAATATCAAATACCAGGAAGATCTGTAAACACATTCTGGACCTTTGTTATAAGGCTTCTGTGATTTTATATCACTTAGGACAGCAGTGCTTCCACTGTGGTCTACAGATCTGCATGGATTCCTTGAGATCATTTCAGGGGTCAAAACTAATTTCAAGCTATTAAGAAGCTATTTGCCTTCTTCACTAAGGTGATATTACACTTACAGTGCAAAAGCAATAGTGAGGACACCTGCTGGCACCTAAGCCTGAGTCAGTCATTACCCTCATTCTCCTGTAACACACACTAGCAGTGGCTGGGGCAAAGAAGGAGGGGGAGCCAGTGTTAAAGTATGAATTTTATTAAATCTCAACCCTTCAATTCATTTTTTAAAATATTTTATGTAATATACCTAAATATACCTAAAGCCCTTCTGCTCCATATCAAAGTACAACAGTCAACCCAAGGAAAACATGTATGTGTTTGAGTTGTGAAGTGAACTAGCTGACCAGACGTTTCAGTCAACACAGAGTGCAGTAGTCTTGGGAAGATAATAGGCTGTTCACTCATTCAATCAGTATTTCTTGAACTTAGTGTTCTTCTTAATCTAGGTTAGACATCAGCTCTCTTTCAAAGTTGAATGATGCATTGGCTGGTTTTCATTCTTTTTAAATAGCATCTTTATTGACCTATAAAACATATACTGTATAATTTACAAATGGTACATCATTTAATAGGTTTTAATATATTTACAGAATTGTACAACCATTACAATAATCAGCTTTATAATATTGTCATCACCTCAAAATAAAACCCCCGTACTCAGCAGTCACTCCCCATTTCTTTCTGACTTCCTCAGCTCTGGAAAGTTGCTAATCTATGTTTTCATTTCTCTTGAATACATACATGGAGATGAAATTGCTAGGTCATAGAGTAACTCTATGTTTGACCTTTTGAGGAACTACCAGGCTGTTTTCCAAAGCTGACATACAATTATTCACTCCTGAAAGCTTTAGGCAGTAATCTGTTCACTCATTTAGAAAACATTTATTGAAAACCTAGTATGCCCAATTTCATGTGCTAGCTATTAGTGAAATAAAAGAAAACAAAGCAGAAAAGCAGAGATTCTATTACAGTGGAGAGTATAACCCAGGAGAGATACAGACAAAATCATAACTTCGTGGATGAGTGGATTGATAGGGACAGTTTAGGTACCAAAAAGTAGATAGTAAAGGGACCTCATCTATTTAGAAGCCTGGTGAGATCTTCCTGAGAAAGAACTGTTTATGCTGAGACCCAAGTAAAGGCATAACCAGAATTAACTCGGCAAAGGAAGCAGAAAGTATTTAATACAAAGGAGCAGACTCACATAAGACCTGAGGGAGCATGTCTGTTTGAGAAACCAAGACAAATTCACTGTGACAGGAAACTGTATAGTGTGCAAAGTGAGAGGGTAAAAATTGAGTCTGGAGAAGCACAGAGACCACTGAAGGGCTTTTAATGGGGCAATAACACTATTTGATTTGTGTTCTAAAAGAACACACTTGTTTCTGCCTGGAGAATAGATTGGAAGGAAGCGAAACTAGAGCTTGAAACCAGCCCAGAGTTTATAGACAAAGATAGTCAAGAAGTTATTGTGGCCTGAACTACAGTGCCAGTACAGTTGTGAATCCAAAGGAAATAAAACAATGCTTAGAGAGTAGAATCAATGGGACTTTGCGATTGATCGGATATGAAGGACAGGAAAATGGAAGAGACCAAAATAGATTTTCTATTCAGGTACTGGGTAGATGCTAATGCCATTTGCTAAGCCCAGGCCACAGGGAATATGCCAAATCATGGTCCACAGGAAAATTTCCTGTGCACTCACTAAATGCAAGACACTGGGCTAGTGGTGTGAGTATACAAAAAAATAAGGACACTGTAGGCAGAATAATGTCTCCCCTTAAAACATGTCTGCACCCTAACCCCTGAAACCCAGAAATAAATTACCTTATGTGATGTGAAGAGACGACTTAACACAGCAGTCTTAAATTGCTATCCTTGAAAAGGCCTACTTCTAGGATTGGCCCTTGGATGGGAATTCAGACTTTAGAGGGTTCTATTAACTGATAAGAGTTGCTCTCTGTGCCTAAAATATTTTGGCAAACAATATAGTTTATGCTAAATGCCATCTTTGCTTTCAGGAGTCTGGAATTTCAGTACATGATAGGTAGACGTTGCCTATATGACCAGCCCCAATAAAACCATGGACACTAAGTCTCTAATGACTTGCTTCAGTTAACAACATTTTACATGTGTTTCACAACCCATTGCTGGGAGATTTAAGCACATCCTTGGTGACTCCACTGAGAGAGGACACTGGAATTCTTGTGCCCGATTTCTTCCACACTTTGCCCAAAGATCTTTCCCTTGATTGGCTTTGTTTTGGATTTTTTTTTTTGTCATAATAAATTATAGCTGTGAGTATGACTCTATGCTGAATCCTGTGAGTCCTCCTAGCAAAAAGTTAAACTTGGGAGTGGTCTTGGGGATCCCCAACACACATAGCAAAAGGGATTTTGCAGACATGATTAAATGCCTTAAGATAAGGAAATTATCTTGGATTATGCGGGCAGCCCAATGTAATCAAAGTAAATTCAGAGTGATGTGATTGCTGATTTTGAAGATGGAGGACTATGTCATGAGCCAAGGATTGCAGGTGGCCTCTAGAAGCTGGAAAAGGTAAGGAAACAGATTCTTTATTCCAGCCTCCAGAATGAATCCTGCTGACACTGATTATTGCTTAGTGAAACCTGTTTTGGACTGAGGTAAGCTAGTAAATTTGTAGTATTTTTGAAACACTGGCTGGGCGCAGTGGCTCACGCCTATAATCCCAGCACTCTGGGAGGCTGAGGCAGGTGGATCATGAGGTCAAGAGATAGAGACCATCCTGGTCAACAAGGTGAAACCCCGTCTCTACTAAAAATACAAAAATTAGCTGGGCATGGTGGTGCACGTTTGTACTCCCAGCTACTCGGGAGGCTGAGGCAGGAGAATTGCTTGAACCCAGGAGGTGGAGGTTGTGGTGAGCCAAGATCACGCCATTGCACTCCAGCCTGCCTAACAAGAGCAAAACTCAATCTCAAAAAAAAAAAAAAAAAAAAAAACCAAGTTTGTGGTAATTTCTTTCTTTCTTTTTATTTTATTTTATTTTTCTTAGCAACAGGATTTTGTTCTATTACTCAGGCTGGAGTGCAGCAGTACTATAATAGCTCTATGTAACCTCCAACTCCTGGGCTCAGGCAATCCTCCCACCTGAGCCTCCTGAGTAGTTAGGATTACAGGTGCATGCCACCACACTCCACTAATTTTTTTATTTTTTGTAGAGATGAGCTCTCACTATGTAGCCCAAGCTGGTCTCAAACTCCTGGGCTCAAATGATCCTCCTGCCTTGGCCTCCCAAAGTGCTAGGACTATGAGCATGAGCCACCACTGTGGCCTGTGGTAATTTCTTACAGTAGCAATAGGAAAGTAATATTGGTGACCTCATAAACCATTAATTTTGGGGATGAGACAAATACATAAACATGAAATACTTTCCAAAGAGTTCAGCAACAAACTTTGACCATTATGTACTTTTCTTTTGATCACAACTATTCCCTTTTCCAAGGACAGTGACAATACTTATAAATAATCAGAAAGTAAATTTTAAGGGACAGCGTGTTATAGATTGACAGAAGCAGAGTAAAACTGGCTTACTGGACATTTTCCACCTCTTTTCACACATGACAACTCTGTGTAATATGTTATTTCAAACTGGATTGCCAAATCATGAGCCAGAAAACATAATATACCTCTCCCATGACACATTTACACATTTTGAGGGAGTGGGAAAAAGTCTAGCTGGCAGTTTATCAGATTAGTAAACTCTGGTAGGTTTTCCTGATATAAACTAAAAGATAACATGATGTTAATTATCGTGAGACAGAGTTAATTAATGGACTGGTCAATAATACATATAAAACAAGGTTTCCACTACCAAGAAAACAGGTGTCTGCTTGATGGAAAGGCAAAGTTAGATAATTCAACCATCTTTAATTTCACAGTCTGTGATTCTTCATAAAACTTTTAAAGATCAATTATGTCCTATCAATGTTAAATCCAAGCCAGACTAAGTGATTTATGTACAAATACCCTCACACATGGAATAATTGTTGATTAACTTATCTTTATTAAATATGAACTCAAGGGATTATATTGGGAAGCAATTTACACTTACGACTTTTCCCTTTCTGTTTTAAAAATATATGCTTTAAAAAACTAGAGGACAAAAGATATTGCATTTATTTTAGAACTAATTTAAACGCAGTAATTGAATGCAGTGATTCAGATTGTGTCCACAAAATTCAGGTGATACTATGTTTAATTTGACTTTCAAAATAAGAGTTTTCGATGGTGCTTCACAGCAATGAAAATTCTAGTCCTTGAGAGTTGGCTTCATGTATTCATTCTACAGACACTTGTATAGTATTTACTACCAGATTGAAAACACAGTGTGAGGCATCGATGAATAAAGAACAACCTCTAACTTCAAGGACCTCATAGTTTAATAGTAGAAACTGACATGTGAATAGGTAATTATAAAAATGAGATGGAAAAACACAGTGATAGGTATATGTAAAAGAGAGGCACCTATCCCAGCCCCAGGGTAACAAGAAAAAAATCCTGCAGTCAGCGCCATCTGCTATGAGCCTTAATGACTAAGCAGAAGTCATGTAGACTCCAAAAGATGAGACTAAATCAGTAAAGACAAAACCCAAATAAAAACACCTAGTATGTTCAGGGAACCACAAACAGTTGCAAGCTGCTGGCGTGTGGATCATTTGTCCAATGGCTATAGATCTGTTTAATGTGACTCACAATTTATGCAGTAATTAATGAGTAATAGCTGAAGTGTCATAACAGCACACACTTAGCTGGGGAAAAGAGTCTTTAAAATTCATTTTTGTTTTAGTTGTACCATTTTGGATAGGTCCCTCTATATCTCTGCACCACTCAATTCACTATAAACAGTTAATGTTTGGAGTCAGTCTGATGCTTTCCCCAATGTTTATTTCCATTGTGTACTGTATCCTGAGTGGTTTTATATTTAAATGTTTAGTCAAGGAGAATCCTGTCTGTTCTTGCTATGATTCTTAACAATCTTAGATGAAACTCACTGAAAAGAAAAATCCCTCAGAAATAACACTAAATCCAAGAAGAATCTGGAAAAATACCCACATGCAGCCAAACGCACCAATAACATTACTAAATCTTTATTATCCTCCTGCTCTCATGCTGTCCTGAGCTGTAAATGAGTTGAAGTGTATCTGCAAAATCCACCCTGTGGAGACAATCAGATTAGTAGGAATGTATTTCTGAAGCACACTGCAGCAATAAAAAACTTACTCACATATCACCCTAGAACACCTAGAATTGAAAGGAAAAACCCAAAGATTCACATAATAACTGGACTCAATAATCCTACCATGGAAAATAGTGAAAATAGGTATATAACCCATTTATGAATGAATAAATAATAGAATAAATGGAATTAACTATATGCCTTCCTATCATTTATATTTCTACTAACCCATGAAGGAAGAAAAAGAAATCATATTATTATTCAGGACTTTACACTTCATTAAAGTGTAAAGTACAATATTAAGAACAATATAGGCATAGAATCGAAAGCAATTATGCTTTGCAAAATCTCAGAATGCTTTCAGTTCCTTCAAACTACCTGCGGAAAATATGTTAGGCAAAGTGGCCTATCTCAATTTTTCAGGTGCAACTTTTCTATCAGAATATATTTTTAAAAAGGAAAGTTAGAGATATGAAAAAAATGATATCTACTTTTGTACTAAGATGTAATTCTCAGCTAAATGTAAACGCAGCAAGTCAAAACTCACATCTCAAAATGGCACTTGCATCAATTAAATATATCTACTGTTCAACAATTCAGTCTTTTACTAAAGGTGAAATAAGTTGTTAAGGATTACATAGAGACAGAACCTTAGATATAAAACTGTGACAAATTGTATTTTGCTTATCCAATAGATATCAAAAAAAGAAAGAAAAAGAAAAAGAATTGAATATCTACTCTGTTCCAGATATGAAACAAGGTGTGGAGAATACAAAATGCTGTGTGAAAGTGTTATAAAAGAAATATAGCCAACGAAGTGGGAGATGCAGAAGATGTGGAAACCGCTCCCTGGGAAATACAGAGACAGCTTCACAGAAGGACCTGAACTAGGCCTTGACCATTGAAGTTTATCAAGCAAAGATGGGGAGAAAGGGCATCCCAGGCCAGGGGTCATCAGAGGCACCGAGGCACAGAAAGACATGGGATTGTGCAGGGAATGCTGTATAGTTCAATGTTGCTAGGGTACAAGGGCAGAAGTGAAAGTGATGGAGGACGAAAGAATAATTAGGGCAACATCAGGAAGGGTTATGTGTTATACTGGAAGTAAGCAAAAAGCAACATGCAGAAAAGTGTGTGAGTAGAAAGATAATTCCAGGGCCATGTGATAACCTGGAAGCATAAACACAATTAGGAGCCTGCTGTACCTGTGCCAGCGAGAGCTGATGGGTGCCTATACTAAGACAGCAGAAATGGAGAACAGGAAATGTACTTGAGAGACTTATCACAGGCAAAATAAACCAGAATTAGTGACTGAGTAGATGAGAGAGGATGACAAGCTTACTAATAGGGACGCTTGGGATAATGTGATTTAATAGAGAAAGGGAACACGAAAGAAAGGAGTAGGTTTACAGGGGAAAATAGGACTTTGATATTTTTCTGCATTGGAGATGTACTGCCAATGGGACTTCCAGAAGAAGAGGGGCTTCGTTTGCAATCTGAGGTTGGAACTGCAGAGGTGAGAAACTGAATATGAATTATTAATAATATCAAATCTGTGAGAGGCTAATGTCTGAGCCTTTGAGGCCAGGGTCTTCCTTTGACCTTCAAGTCTCTGCCTGCCCCTAGTGCCTTGTACATTATTTGGCACAGAGTAGACACTCAATAAACATTTGCTACTTAGTTACCTTTCTGTAGGAATTAGCAAAAATAAAAATAAAATAAGCACTAAGAATAGGACCTTATATATATAATTGGGCACAACTATATTTAAAGGACAGGAATGAGGTTCTAAAAAAAGGAGAATGAGAGAACATCAAAGGAGACGGAGAGACCGAGGAATGAAAATCAACTTCTGAAAATCAACTTAGAAGCACAGAGAGCACAGTAATATGTAGGGAAGAAAACAAGAGAGACCTAGTGTTTGTGCTCAAAGCAAATCACAAAGAAAGCTTATATCAAAATGCAAATTAATTCATTTTTAGAATGTATAACCTAAGTGGGCATATCATGTGCTATAAACTAACTTTAGAGACTACAAAATTTTAGACTGGTAATTAATTTAACATTTACATTTGCAAATTCCTCAGAAATACTCTTTATATTTAGCACTATAATCACGCAGACATAGTTTCATTTAATTCTAATTAGCTGATAAGATAATGGGACCTAGAGAGACATGTGACATGCCAGAGTCCCCACATAATAGAAATTCCACAAAATTGAAAACACCAAATTGTTACACATCTTTTCATTACAGCATTTTTCAATGGCAAGAGTCTTTTGTCCTAAGGTCTTTATAAAGCCTATTAGAGGACCTATCCCACCCAACCCCCTGTTAATGTAAGTGCCCTCTAACCTGAGGGTTTCCCAATGCCTCCTCATCTGGAAATACACTTGGGATGTTTTCTCTTCATCCCAACATGGGCCGTAGCATTTGTTTGAAATACTTTTCCAAAATGTACCATCTCTGGCCAGAAACTAAACTTAAGCAAATAAGTATCCAGATAAAGTGAAAGACATCTGCAAGGAACTATATCTTCAATACTCATAGAAACAACAGTTTGAAAATCCTTAAAAGTCATCTAGTCCCAAAGGTTCCCGCCTTCAGTGTGAGGCTGTTCATGGCCAAAGTGCCAGGGCTGGGGACACTGGCCTCCTGAGAACTGATGGGATCAATATTTCCAACCACAACTATATCTATGTGTACAGTGAAGGGTTAATTCATCAGGCTAGGATTACTCAAACATGGTATTTTCTAAAAAAAAAAAAAAAAGCTGGCCCTTGACAGACACCTGGTGATACCCTTTGAGCCCTCAAAATATTCTGTCTGGTAAAAGCGGTTTTGAATGCCCAAAGCTGTGGGTCACACTATGAATGGCCATGCTGCATACTCAGTGTGATCTCTGGAGTGCTAGAGATTGAATAGCGAAGGTCAGTCACTCAGGTGATGATTGCCTAAGTGACTGACCCCCAGTGAAAACCCTAGACACCAAAGCTTGAGTGAGTTTAGCTGGGTGGCAGTACTTTACACATGTTGTCACACATTGTTGTTGGAAGAATTAAATTCTTTCCCATGCAACCTCAACTGAAAGGGGGCACCTGGAAGCTTGCACCTGTGTCCTTTTTCCTTTGCTGATGGTGATGTGTAGCCTTTCACGATAAACCACAACCACAAGTATAACAGCTTTCCTGAGTCCTGTGGGTCCTCCTAGAGAATCATAGAGCCCAAAGGTGCTCTTGAGGACACCTGTAGGAGAGAAAAAGTAATATCTTTCCCTCACCCATTATTAGGTTCATGGTGAAAGCACATATAATAAAAGTCACATTAGCAAAAGTCTAAATACATTTCTTTAGTATAAATTTCACATGACATGACAGCCTTCAGAAATGAAGACTCAAAAGCGGTTCTATGAAACAGAGAAAACTATGTATTTTCATGCTTAGGTTTGATGGTGAGTAGACAGTTATATAGAAGTATGAATGGACAAAAGAGGTATGATCTAATGGTAATAAACTGGGAGGGATTTAGCAAAGCCTATCTGTGAAGATTCTTCTTGGCATCTCTGTGTCTTTGTTTCTTTCTCTAAGTATAGGACGGGGCACATTTTCATGAGGGTCTTCAGGAGAGAAGGGAAGAAGATAAGTGAATGACCTTCCAAGGTTTTATGGCCTGCTTCAGGGAGGAATGGCAGGAGGTCAGAGAGACTTTCCTGCTTTCACTGTTTTCTCAAATGCCAAGGCATCACATTTTGGGGTAGAGCATCCTGAACTCCATCGCCCTCAACGCTATGCCCATTGGGAAACTCTGATCCACATTATGGGGCTCTCCCAAATCGCACTGGATCAAAATCTCTGTCCAGTAATCTTTATATTTTATATACTCCCTGGGTTCATCTAATAGCCAATGAGGCCATAAGTTTCAGAAGAGGCTTTTAGGAGCTTCTGATCTAGACATCAGCTATTTTATGCTTAAAATAACATTTTTTAAAAAAAAAACCTTTGAGATTTGGTTGAAAATTTTCTAGGCATAGTAAATTCACCATCTCCCAAGACAGCCCTCTTAAATATTTAAGTGGTTCATATTGTTGGGAAAATTTTCCTCCTATGTAAGTAAAATATCTCCACATTGCTTCTAGTCCTTGCCCTTAGTTACATAAAATGAGGCCATACAGAGTAAATTTTATCTGCCTTCCATGTAACAGTCCAAATACTGCAGTGTTCTTGTTTCTCCTGAGTCTTCTCCTGCCTTACTGTAAGTGTTTCTCTTTAACAGTTCCCAATGAGGCTGGTGAGAAAGGAGCTTTCAGGCAGTCATCTATATTAAGTCCTTCAAGACAGTCACCACAGTGAAATATAAGGATGTAATATATTTTTTAGTCAGAGAAAGAGGTCATAATTTTTATATCATATAATCTTTATTCTAAAGCTTTATTCTTATAGTTCCAATACTATATCAAACACAGAAAAACTAGTTTAATGAGAAGAAAAAACTAGACAGACATTATATATATACACACACACACACATTGTCATCACAAAAACATACAGATTTAGAGAAAAATAATGGTGGTGGTGTTTATTTGTTCATTTGGTTTCTTGCACAGATTTCAATTTACAGAGTCAATTAAAAATAGCACAAACTCCAGGCAATGATAACAGGTAGATGGGAAGAGGATGTATTTCCAAGGAGGAGAAATGGCTTTTCTGATTAGTGAGCTTTGAAGAAGGTGCTAAGTCAGCATGAAGTCATCTAATGCCCACCAGACTTTCTGTGTTCACTTTCCTTGATACCTGCCTACAGACAGGGTACACTTGCTCTTTGCCATGCAGTAAGGCCCTGTCTTTGTGGAATGGCCTGTGGTTATCCAGCTCTTCCAGTGATGAGATAGAGAATTCTGTCCAAGTTAGCAGTCAAGTATTTAAAAATGCCTGTAGCCATCCATCACTAATGCTGTCTTGACCCCTGTAGACTAGAGAGAAGAATCTTCCCTTCTTATTTGTTTAGCATCTTCAACTTACCGCTGCTAAATTTTATTTTCTTTCACGTACATATGTGTATATTTGGAGGAAATGACCTAGGTTTTACACCTCTTTTTGTCCCTCAGCTGCTTTCACAGTGCTGTACACAGAGGAGGCAATCAATCATTGTGGATGGCTGAGCAGTTCTTCCAGGCAGCTTGGACATCCACGATGGAAATCATTTGTGAGTCACATTAATCTCACAGTCTACAAATAACTAGGCTTTCCCCTTTTCCAATTTGATCCATGGCAGGATACAAGGCTTATTGCTGTTAATTCCTGCCTCTCAACAGGGCTGCTCTGCTACTTTAAGTCAGGTGCCAGTGTGCCCTTGAAGCATTTCTTCTATCCATTTCACATACAATTACATTCCTTCAATTCGCCACACACCAAGGGCCCTGGCATCCTGGTGTCATCCATTCTCACTGCATTATTGGCCAAGCAACATGGAATTGTGATAAGCTTGGCATGAATGCCTATGGAAAATTTCTGTTTCCAAACCTCCTAACTAAAGACCATTTAATGTAAAATAAAGCAAGCAAGTGTGGTGATGAGCTCTTTCCTAAAGCCAATAGAATGTTGGAGGCTAAGAGGTCCAAATGTCACACCCATACCATAAATAGAGCAAATTTTGCTTTGTTGACCTTTGCATTCTTTAAAAGCCAAGCTCTCTTCTTCGCTATAAAATCTCTGTTAGAAAATTGCCTCTTGGAGACAACTACAAAAATCAAATGTTTCTGTGCAGTGTGGAGCCTAGGAGGGAAGTGTTAAATAATCCCAACTCTTTTATTTATCTTAATATGTTCCTAATGTTCTCCTTACTTTGTTCAGGAAGGGCAATTGGACATACAACCTTCCAACTGAGCAGTGAAGGCCTCAGGATACAGTGTATAATTTAAGACATCAAATAAAGCTGACAAGCAAAGACGCTAAAGGAGATGGGTTAAATTAGCTGACTGGAGTCAGAAACACTGGAATCTGGATACAAAGTAAACATTCAAGATTGGGATGCAGTTCAGGCACAGTGACTCACGGCTGTAATCCCAGCACTTTGGGAGGGCAAGGTGGGTGGATCACTTGAAGTCAGGAGTTCGAGACCAGGCTTGCCAACATGGTAAAACCCCATCTCTACTAAAAATACAAAAATTAGTCAGGTGTGGTGGCAGGTGCCTGTAGTCCTGGCTATTTGGGAGACTGAGGAAGGAGAGTCACTTGAACTGAGGAGGTGGAAGTTGCAGTGAGCCGAGGTTGCACCACTGCACTCCAGCCTGGGTGACAGAGTGAGACACTGTCTCAAAAAAAAAAAAAGTGGGGGGGGATGCAGGTTGAGGATGATACAGAATGCAAATCTAGAAGCACACAGTTCATTCTCCACCACGATGTCAGGATAATCAGAGACCAGTGTCTGGGAGGACAAAGTCTCTCCTTTGAGCTCAGAGCCTGGAAGGAAAATGCAAATCAGCAGAGGTGCCTCCCTCACCCTGACAACCTAAGCTAGTTAAAGCCAATCTGAAATAGCAACACCAACATTTACATACCAATGCCTCTCAAATGTTTAATGTCAATAGAAATTTTGCCAAAATTCCGACTCTGATGGAATCAGTCTGCGACAGGGCCTGGAGATCTGCATTTTTAATAAGTTCCTGGATGATGTCCATGCTGCTGATCTACAGACCACAATTTGAATAGCACCTACTATGCACCAGATACCGCTTTATATTCTTTGCATAAATTTACTCATTTCATCCTCACTATAGTTATCATCATCTCATCTTTCTCATCTCAGAGAGCACAGAGAGGTTACAAATGTAGACAAATTTTCATCACTGATAAATGGCACAGCAGGCTTTGAGCCCAGGCAGCCTGATCCCAGAGGCTGTGCTGATGTAACCACCAGGCTGCACTGCTTTTCCCAGGGTAAGTGGTTCCTATTGCTTCCTAGATTTGTGTAATAACTAGTGCCAAGACAAATCTGGTTGACCTGGCAGAATTAAATCACTGTAACTATCAATGATTTAGTGTTCAACCTAATCCAACAAGAAGAGCAAGTGGCTCTAATAATATTTACTTGGAGGAAGAAAACAGTCAGATGATCTGCGGTGTGCTGGCTACATTTTCCTCGCACAAAAATGGCTTGTATGTGCATATACTTTCACTCACCATTTATTTATTGTATCATTTCCTACCTGCATATGTCCTTGAGAAGTGAAAATAGACAGCAGATTAGCACAATGAACAATGCACAAAGATTTGCTCTCATGAGAGAATCTGGCTCAACTTCCTCCTCAAGATTTTGTATCTTACCAGCCTCTGTGTACAGTTTTGCTTGTCTTTGTGAGGCAGAGAAATGTTGGCATCTCCCGTGGATTAAAATAACTGTAAAAATCCTGATTTGAAAGGGCCTCTGGGCTTGCTGCCTGGCTGCTCTAGGCAGCTAAAGATTTGAATTCTATTGAATTACAATCTACTGTGGTCAGAGGCAGAGGTGGCCAGGGAGGGAGCGCCAGGCTGTCCACCTGATAGCGCAGCTGCCATGAGTCTTTGCACAAGGCCCCAGCAGCTTTCCAGCCTTTAGCTGCAACTACAGCAAGCAGCCAGGCAAGGGCTTCATCTCAGAAATGGCAACCCTCATCAGGGAGGCTTAGCTCACTTCACGCATTCCCAAATGCCCAGAGAGGCTCATCTAAGTCAAACATATGCATGGAGACAAAGCGACAGAGTGGGACTGCAGGAAACAGTGGAATGACTCTGTTTGCATGCTACCCTGGAGAGAGAGTAAGAAATGAATAAAATATTCCTTTATAAACAAGTGGAAACAAAAAGTACTCCCTCTGCCATGAGAATGCGTCCTCTCTTTAGCATGCACTGAATTTATTTATGATACATTTCCATCTTGGGCACAAAGTAATAACATGTAGAATAGGCAGGAAGCTTAAGGGTGGAAAATGGCTTCTGATTTCAGTCAATATTAATGACAGGCTAATGTGTAGTGATTTGCCTTTTTCTGTGATGCTATCAATTACATAAGAAGAAAAGCAACTTTCCTGTAACAATATATATTTTTAAAATACATTTGTATCTTTAAGGGAAACTACTGTACATACATAAAGTCAGCCTATGAAGTATATTATTCTTTTACAACTTTTTTGAGTATACTTATTATAAAGCTTAGAGTATATCCAATTTTCCTCTCTGCCAAATGTTAACAGAAAGTGCTTTTACTAACTACACTTGATTCATTCAGGATAAGTGGATGTAAGTATATATGTTTAGATAACACAAATATTTTCCAATTAGCTGAGAGTTTGAAACACAAAATTTTACATGATTTTCTTTTTAAATTTTCTTTTAATTTTAATTCATTAACCAATGTAGCAGGATAGCAAATATTTAACTCACAAATCAATTCAGATGTGGTGAGAAAACGTAACTTCTTGATTTGTCTAATCAACCTATCTCCTGAGATGGTTAACAAGAAAAAAAAATTACCTAAATGTCCAATATGTTTCTTTGAGGTCTGATTCTATGGTTTAAATAGTACCTTTAAATATTACTCAATTTCTCTTAGATAAAAGTGCTTCACAGAGATATTCCCTCCCTCTGTTTCTATCCCTGAGTTTGTTTCTAGGTGTCTGAGAGTTAAGGGGAAGACAGGTGAGAAGGAACATGAATTTGGAGCTAAACATGGTCCTTAGATCCACGCTGAGTCTTGGTATCACATCATTATCTTGGTATCACATCACATCACACCTGAAGTCAATGACAGGTTTAGGTTGCAGTTTGCTTTCTCTTGAGTAAGTCAAGATAAACTTTTAAAATAGTGTCATCTTGGATCTCAAGACTTACTGAAAAATCTCATTCTGCATGTTAAAAGTTGACCATTACCTTATTCATTCTCTTTTCATTTTCTCTGAAACAAACACTATACTTCTCATACACACTGTATTAGTCTGTTCTTATAACACTATGAAGAAATACCTGAAACTGGGTAATTTATAAAGGAAAGAGGTTTAATTGACTCACAGTTCCACATGGCTGGGGAGCCCTCAGGAAACTTACAGTCATAGCAGAAGGGGAAGCAAACATGTCCTTCCTCACATGGCAGCAGGAGAGAACAGTGCCGAGCAAAAGGGGGAAAAGCCCCTTATAAAACCATCAGATCTTGAAAGAACTCACTATCGTGATAACAGCATGAAGTTAACTACCATCGTGATTTAATTACCTCCCACCAAGTTCCTCCCACAACACATGAGGATTATAGGAACTACAATTCAGGATGAGATTTGGGTGGGGACACAGCCAAACCACATCCAACTTGGTTTTGGGCTAACTTGGGGAAAGATCTAGTCCTCCGAAAGGTAAATGAGCACATTATCAAAACATCCCAATAATAGCTCAAGACAAACTTAGATAGCATTTGAAAATCATTGGGCTTATATTCCATCTGTCTTACTTGATTATTAGCTTACTAGGTTCAATTACTACTCACTTGGTAGAGAATGATGTGGCTAAAAGAAAAATCATAAGAAGAAAAAGTTCTTTTCAGAGAAATAAAATGTATTCTTTAGAAGCTTTTCTATTATATGAAATAAAAATAGTACAAACAGTGATCTTCCAACCCTGTCCAAAAAGTCACAGGAAAGAAGGCTGCTGAGGACTAACCCCCTTCCTGTAAGCTTTCTTAGGTTGAGTCTCTGTGTAACCTAATGGAAGGTTAGGCAACTATAGACGGTCTCCTGCTCCACTTTCAGCCAGGGAGGATTGAGGCAGCTCTCATTTACTTCATTTAACTACAGGCAACTTTCCTCCAGTTCTCTGAAACATCAGTACCAAAATCAGGAAAGCAATGAAATGTTCAATATACCTTGTAAAATAGCTTTTTTGGGAGAGAGATCCAAGATGGCTGCGTAGCAGCAGCTCAGGATTGTAGCTCCCAGTGAAAGCGCAGAGAGCAAGTGAATGCCGCAATTGCAGACGAATTTCTGATGCCCACAGACTGGGAGATTCCTGGCAAAGGAGCCACACGGGTCGCCAGCACGACTATTTTGACCGGTGCGGCGCTTCTCGGTGTGGAGTGTATGGGACTGGATGCCCTTTTAGTCGGGCTCGGCCGGTCCCATCCCCAAAAGAGAACAGCAATTGGAAGCGCTGAGGACTGAGAACAAGCACAGCTGAACCCGGGAAGGCCCAGCTCTGTGGGGAAGGGGCGCCCCCCAAAGAAAAACTAAGAAACAGAAAAAACTTTATCACCAACAAGCCGGACGTCCACTCAGAGACCCAATCTGAAAGTCGGCAATTACAAAGACGACAGGTGGATAAATCCACAAAAATGGGAAGAAACCAGTGCAAAAAGGCTGAGAA
>CAUYQU010020056.1:0-35913 GCA_963574635.1 Cheracebus regulus
CTAGCATTCCAGCTATCTTCTGTTTAAATTTCAGCCACATTGAAAACGAAAGAAGTTTGTTAGTTGTATTCACAGGTATTTTATTCTCTTTGCAGCAATTGTGAATAGGAATTTGCTCATGATTTGGCTCTCTATCTGTTAAAAAATATGGAATGCTTCACAAATTTGCATGTCATCCTTGCACAGGGGCCATGCTAATATTCTCTGCATCGTTCCAATTTTAGTATATGTGCTGCCACGGCGAGCACAAAATGATTACTCCTTAGAAGCCCACTATGTAGTTGATTTACGCATGACTAATAAACAATAAAATGTCAGTGTGTTATAACAAAGATGTATGCAAAGGTCTATATGAGCATGTATGAGAAAAAGAGCAGTGCTTTTTGCAAGATAAGAGAAGGGCTCTCAGGAGAAGTGAAAGTTGAACTAAGCCTTGCAAGATGGAAAAGCATTTGCCAGACATAAGAGAGGAAAGGCTTCCAGCAGCAGTCCCTTTGTGAACAAAGGTTCAGATGTTTACATGTACATGGATTGCCTTTAAGCTCTGAACTGGCAGGCTGTTTCTATTCTGGAGCCACATCCTCAAACCCTTGTCTCCTAACACTTTTAATGAAAACTTCGTTGCCTTCTGGTACTAACAACTGATGGATGGATGGATGGATGGATGGATGGACGGATGAATGGATTTTGTAAAGAAGCAAACCTGGTATGTTTCACATTTTCATTTTTGCTGTCCTATAAGGCAATGTCATATCATTAATGCCTTTGATTTTTAATTTATCTGTTGTGGACCTTAGAAATTCATTGAGAAAGTCTCAGTGAAAGTAGTTAGATCTGGGCGTCTTCTGCCTAAGGGCTCCTATTCTCTTCTTCCTGCTCATATATCCATAGTCCTCACAAGGCCACTGGAAAATTAAACTCCTAGAGTGGGTTCTGGTTCTCACCCTGTAATTGAGCCTGGTACTCTCACTCTGCAGCCCTTTTAACCTTTCTGTTGAGTAGGCCTCTTCTCTGCTTTCCAATGATCACTCATTTTCTCTCTGGCAGTCACCTTTGTCAGAAGCATATTAGAATTGCCACCACTCTGATTCAACACAGAAAAAGGAGCATCCCCTTATCTCTCCTGGCCTTATCCCATAGTGAATGCTGTGCACTCTGAAAAATATCATGGTTCTAATGCCATTATAGAATGCCTTGCAGAGACCTGTGTGTGCCTCTGGTATTCTTAGGTTCTGAGATTTGTGTTGAATCCATATTCTCATGAGCCTTCCAAATGCATTCCCACTAACGATCTCCGAGTTTGTACTCAGGAGGTCCCTTGGAGGAATATTTTCTCACCCATGTTCCAGTGGCACTGCTTCAGAATTTCTTTACTCAAGGCCTCCCTATTCTATGTCTGCTACCCTGATTTGAGCGTGTGTTCTCCAAGATTAAAAGCTATATCTTCCTGGCTGAGCACAGTGGCTCACACCTGTAATCCCAGCACTTTGGGAGGCTGAGGCAGGTCAATTCAAAGTCATGAGATCGAGACCATCCTTGCCAACGTGGTGAAACTCCATCTCTACTAAAAATACAAAAATTAGCTGGGCATGATGGCACACACGTGTAGTCCCAGCTACTCGGGAGGCTGAGGCAGGAGAATCACTTGAACCTGGGAGGTGGAAGTTGCAGTGAGCCGAGATCGTGCCACTGTACTGCCGCCTGGTGACACAGCAAGACTCCAACTCAAAAAAAAAAAAAAAAAAAAAAAAGTTATATCTTCCTTAACTCTGGATTCTCAGCCCTTAGCATAGTACATAGCATATGGTATCCACATTTATCAAAAGTAAGTTTTTCTAGTCCATAGAAACAAAACAGTAAGTTGTCTGACAACACTCAAAGTTAATCCAGTGGACTGACTTTATTTCTGTTATTTTCATCTAACTGAAACCTTAGTCTCACATATACACTCACTTCTTATCCCCCTTCCCTGCCTTATTTTCCTTTGTAGTACTAATTTTTTGAGACGAGTCTCACTCTGTCACCTAGGCTGAAGTGCAATGGTGCAATCATTGCTCACTGCAACCTCTGCCTCCAGAGTTCAAGTAAGTCTCGTGCCTCAGCCTCCCCAGTAGCTGGGATTATAGGCATGTGCCACCATGCCTGGCTAATTTTTGTATTTTTAGTAGAGATGGGGTTTCACAATGTTGCCAAGGCTGGTCTCAAACCCATGGCCTCGAGTGATCCTCCTGCCTCAGCCTCCCAAAGTGCTGGGATTACAGGTGTGAGCCACCAGGCCAGGCTTTCTTTGTAGTACTTTCTAATGTATTTTTATTTTGTTTACTTTCTGACGTATTAGAATATAAATTCCATGAGGGCAGGGATTTCTTCTTCTTCTCTTTTTTTTTTACTGGTGTCTCTGGAGCATGTCAAACAGTGCTTATTATAGAATAGGACTTGAGAAAATAATTGATAAGAAAACGGTTTCAGCATACACAAATACAGCCTTAACATGGTATGCATGTCTAATAGGAGAAAGTATTGCTTTTTGCACTTTTAGGAAGCGTACCACTCAAAGTTATAG
The DNA here is from genome assembly GCA_963574635.1 of Cheracebus regulus. Lineage (NCBI taxonomy): Eukaryota > Metazoa > Chordata > Mammalia > Primates > Pitheciidae > Cheracebus > Cheracebus regulus. Next base: position 2,564 of record CAUYQU010020056.1, read on the forward strand.
GTGGCTTATTTTCATCGAACATCATATGAACTGTTTTCTAAAGCTTCAAAGTGAAATACACAATTAAATAGTTCTAATCACATAAGCCACACTTTATTTTTAGGTTGCAAGTTTATAGCAACAAATATTTATTGAAATCTGTTTTGTGCCAGCCCATGCATTCAACAAGAACTTAGTATATGCCCTCAAAAAGGTTATAATAGGAGAGATATACAAGTACTATGATTGTGCTAGCACAGAGTTGCACCACCATACACAGGAGACACTTCTAACTCATTAGGGAGAGGTAGGAGGCAAGTGCATGTGATGTCAGAGAAGGCTTCGTGGGATAGTTGACACCTATATTGAAATCTGACATTCAAATAGAAATTAGCAGGAAGGTAGTACGTTCTCTGTTCTTTAGAAACCCACTATCTAATGGGGCAGACAACACAAGCAACCAACCCTAACATACTGTATTATAAGAGAGATACAGTCATGAGTGCTCATTGAACATAGATGAGGAAGAGACTAATGCCTTTGGATAAAATAGAGAAAACATCCCAGGGGAGGTAAAACTTGAGCTTGGTATTGAAAAACAGGGATATGTTAAACAGAAGTGGTTTATAAGGAAATGGAGACAAGAACTGGCATTAGTGGGTTTGCAGGGAGTTATGAAAAGCTAAATCATAGAGCAGAAATGCTAGGAGATAAAGCCGGAGGTAGGCAAAAACCAAATCTTAAAGGACCTTGAATGCCATGCTAAGGAGTTTGAAATGTATTCTAAGAGCAGGGAAGAAAATTATGATGACCTCACCATGGAGATTTCTACCCAGACCACACCGAAAAGAAACACCATTAAGTGATTCAGTTTAGTATTTTGATCTGAAACAAAAGACAAGTATGTTGGAGAACATCAGAAAGAGACTTGAGGATTAGGAAAAGAAAAGAGAAATGAAGGCAGCGACATAGAGTTTTTCTGCTACAGTTTGGGACCTCATGTGTCTGCTTGGCAAAGAGATGGCCAGTGTTGATTAAAGGGCCAGTGGAGCTGAGTCTGTTTTCCAGGTTCTGATGGTCTTCAGCATAGACTTATCAGAGGCATATACTCCTTAGTATTAATAAGGATGTTAGAAAATGTCTCCTTGTGTGTACATGGGACTGTCTTTAGTGACACTGATGTTGAGTAGATTAATAGTTACCCAAATGTTTTCTTCAAGCCAACATCCCAGATGTTCCTTGGAGCTACATTGAGACCAAAAAGAGCAATTCAACAGCTTTTTTTAAAAAAGAAGAATGTAATTTTGAAACTGAGAGACACATGTGTAAGGTTTATTATGACTAGTTCCTTCTACTTTTATGTATTTTTAAATTTCACAATAAAAATATTTTTAAGTAGTATAGTACCCAAGAAACTGATAATAATAACTCAAAATATATTTTTATCCTCATTAACTAAATTTATTTTCCTTTCCTACAACATTCGGCATAATTCTTTAAATGTTCTGCTTACAATGATACTTTAAAATATGTATTTTATTTATACAGTATTCTAAGAACAAAGCAATATAACATGTAGGATATGTTACAAATAAGAACAAATCGCTGGCAGCCCCAAGAATATATGTATATCTGTGCAGGTTAGGGAGAGCAATTTATAAAATGCCATTGTATAGTATAAATATAGAACAAATTAGTATATACATAGAAAATATGGATTCCTTTTTTTTTTTTTTTAGTGGCACTAATTTTCAGAAACAGTATTTCTTTAGACCCTTAAATTCTTTAACAGCCTTTATAAAAGGTACCCAACATATCTTCCCATTCTTCAGAATGCTGTTGAACGGTGGTATGGAGAGCCAGCATGTACAACTCCCATCTTGAAACTTATGGCAGAACTGATGCAAAACAGGTAAGCAGTGTGACAGGCAGTGAAAAAAACCATCTCCTATTAGCAGAAATCTCCAGCAGTCAGACTTTCCTTCTTGATTTGTGTATTTTCAAGGTAGTTAGCAAGAGCCCAGGAACCGAGACTTAAGATGATTGGTGAAAACAGAATTAGAGACTAAGATTGAGGCCTTTTGAGAGAAAGAAGTATAGTATACTTGGTTGTCTATGGGGACTATGGGAAATGGAAAAGAAATTGGAAGACTACAGCCACCATTATTTAAAATATTCAAAGACACAAAATGGAGGAGGACAGCTATTTTAACTATTTCACTGCTTAAATGCAATTCTATCTAATTTTAAAGCAGGAAAGAAGTTTAGAGGTCTCTGAGTTGAGATGCTTTATTTGATGGATAAGGAAAATGATTCTCACAGCAATTCATGGGAACATAGTTCGCCTCAGAAGCTCTGGGAATTACTCCTGCTTTCACTTCTAAGCTATGCTTCTTCCTCTATGCCAATATGCGTGTATTTGGATGATTTATACACTCACGATTTTCATTGAAAGAGCAACTATAATACTTCTCTGAAATTGCCCAGTTGACCTTATAATTTGCATAGACTGGCAGAAATTCAAATATTCTGCATATAAATGTTAACAAAGATGTAGCTAAAAGAGAAAATCTGGCAATAAGCTAATTGGGTTTTAAATATGTCATTGTGGATATGGCTTAGCACCAAATTGCCTGTCACTTAGCCATCCTGTTTCATCAGTTCCCCCTTTATAGACTGTGTGTTTAGTAGGAAGTATCCAGACAGGGAAAGGGTATAGGTTGCAGCTCTAATTTTATCTCTGGTGCTGAGTTTTTCACAGCAAGCATTTAAAATGTTTACCCTAAAATAAGAGGTGGAAAAATACCTTGCAAATACAAAAATGTGAGCATCATTTTCTTTAACGCTGTTCATTTTTAAAAGCCACTCTCATGGATGCCTTAAATATTAAAGGAAAGGTGACTGTTATTTATATTAGAAATTTAGTTTCTTTTTTAATTATATTTTAATTTTTTAGCCAGAAAATTGATATTATATGTTACTGATATAACATTTAATATTAAAGGAAGAAAACCATTACATTGTATATTTATGAAGTATTTTATGTCAGCCATAGGAAAATGATTTTTTTTTTAATTTTACTTTAAGTTCTGGGATACATGTGCAGAACATGCAGGTTTGTCACATAGGTATACATGTGCCATGGTGGTTTGTAGCACCTGTCAACTCGTCATCTAGGTTTTAAGCCCCACATGCATTAGGTATTTGTCCTAATGCTCTTTCTCCCCTTGCCCCACACCCCCTGATAGCCCCCGGTGTGTGATGTTCCCCTCCCTGTGTCCATGTGTTCTCATTGTTCAACTCCCACATATGAGTGAGAACATGCAGTGTATGGTTTTCTGTTCCTGTGTTCCTTTGCTGAGAATGATTATTTCCAGCTTTATCCATGTCCCTGCAAAGGACATGAACTCATTCTTTTTTATGGCTGCATAGTATTCCATGGTGTATATATGTGTCACATTTTCTTTATCCAGTCTATCATTGGTGGGCATTCAGGTTGGTTCCAAGTCTTCTCTATTGTAAATAGTGCTGCAATAAACATACATATGAATGTGTCTTTATAATCCTTTGGGTATATACCCAGTAATGGGATTGCTGGGTCAAATGGTGTTTCTGATCTAGATCCTTGAGGAATCACCACACTGTCTTCCACAATGGTTGAACTAATTTATACTCCCACCAATAGTGTAAAAGTGTTCCTGTTTCTCCACAGCCTCACCAACATCTGTTTCCTGACTTTTTATTGATCACCATTCTAACTGGCATGAAATGGCATCTCATTTGTTTAGTTTTGCATTTCTCTAATGACCACTGATGATGAGCTTTTTTTCATTTGTTTGTTGGCCGCAGGAATGTCTTCTTTTGCCAAGTGTCTGTTCATATCCTATGCCCACTTTTTGATGGGATTGTTTGTTTTTTTCTTGTAAATTTGTTAAAGTTCCTCATAGATTCTGGATATTAGACCTTTGTCAGATTGGTAGCTTGCAAAAATTGTCTTTGATTCTGTAGGTTGCCTGTTCACTCTGATGATAGTTTCTTTGGCTGTGCAGAAACTCTTTAGTTTGATTAGATCCCATTTGTCAATTTTGGCTTTTGTAGAAATTGCTTTTGGTGTTTTAATCATGAAGTCTTTGCCTATGCCTATATCCTGAATGGTATTGCCCAGGTTTTCTTCTAGAGTTTTTATGGTTTTGGGTTTTACATGTAAGTCTTTCATCCATCTTGAGTTGATTTTTGTATAAGGTGTAAGGAAGGGGTCCAGTTTCAGTTTTCTGCATATGGCAGCCAGTTTTACCAGCACCGCTTATTAAACAGGAGATCTTTTCCCCATTGCTTGTTATCATCAGGTCGTTGAAGATCAGATGGTTGTAGATGTGTGGTGTTATTTCTGAGGCCTCTCTTCTGTTCCATTGGTCTATATATCTGTTTTGGTACCAGTACCATGCTGTTTTGGTTACTGTAGCCTTGTAGTATAAAGTCAAGTAGCATGATGCCTCCAGCTTTGTTCTTTTTGCTTAGGATTGTCTTGGCTGTATGGGCTCTTTTTTGTTTCCATATGGAATTTAAAGTAGCTTTTTCTAGTTCTGTGAAGAAAGTCACTGGTAGCTTGATGGGAATAGCAGTTAATGTATAAATTTTATCTTACTTTGAGCAGTGTGGCCATATTCACGATATTGATTTCTTCCTATCCATGAGCATGGAATGTTTTTCCGTTTGTTTGTATTCTATCTTATTTCCCTGAACAGTGGTTCATAGTTGTCCCCGAAGAGGTCCTTCACATTCCTTATAAGTTGTATTCCTAGGTATTTTATTCCCTTTGTAGCAATTGCAAATGGGAGTTCACTCATGAATTGGCTCTCTGCTTGTCTATTGTTGTATGGGAATGCTTGTGGTTTTTGCACATTGATTTTGTATTCTGAGACTTTGCTGAAATTGCTTATCAGCTTAAGGAGTTTTTGGACTGAGACGATGGGTTTTTCTAAATATACAATTATATCTCCTGCAAACAGAGATCATTTGACTTTCTCTATTCCTATTCCAACACTCTTTATTTCTTTCTCTAGTGTTGGCCAGAACTTCTAATACTATGTTGAATAGGAATGGTGAGAGAGGGCATCCTTGTCTTGTGCCAGTTTTCAAAGGGAATGCTCCCAACTTTTGCACGTTCAGTATAATATTGGCTATGGGTTTGCCATAAATAGCTCTTATTACTTTGAGATATGTTCCATCAATACCTAGTTTACTGAGAGTTTTTAGCATAAAGGGGTGTTGAATTTTATTGAAGGCCTCTTCTGCATCTATTGATATAATCATGTGGTTTTTGTCTTTGGTTCTGTTTATGTGATGGATTATGTTTATTGATTTGCATATGTTGAACCAGCCTTGCATCCCAGGGATGAAGCCGACTTCATCATGATGGATAAGCTTTTTCATGTGCTCCTGGATTCGGTTTGCCGGTATTTTATTGAGGATTTCACATCGATGTTCATCAAGGATAGTGGCCTGAAATTTTCTTTTTTGTGTGTATCTCTGCCAGGTTTTGATAACAGGATGATGCTGGCCTCACAAAATGAGTTAGGAAAGAGTCCTTCTTTTTCTATTGTTTGGAACAGTTTCAGAAAGAATGGTACTAGCCGCCCTTTCTTTCAGGTTCTCTGTCTCAGGGAAATGGGGTTTTTGTCTGTAGGCCCCTGACTGGGGCTGTTACCTTTCCTTCAGAGATGCCCTGCCCAGTGAGGAGGAAACTAGAGAAGCAGTCTGGCCACAGCCGCTTTGCCACACCCAGCCCAGACCTCCGAACCTCCTTAGCTCTGTCAAGGGAAAACCACCTACTAAAGGCTCAGTAATGGCAGACGCCCCTCTCCCCACCAAGCTCGATTGTCCCAGGTCAACTTCAGACTGCTGTGCTAGCAACAAGGTTTCAAGCCAGTAGTTCTTAGCTTGCTGGGCTCTGTTGGAGTGGGACCCACTGAGCGAGACCACTTGACTCCCTGGCTTCAGCCCCCTTTCCACGGGAGTGAACGGTTCTGTCTCAGTGGGGTTAGGTTCCAGGCACCACTGGAGTATGAACAATTTCCTGCAGCTAGCTCAGTGTCTGCTCAAACAGCTGCCCGGTTTTGTGCTTGAAACCCAGGGCCCTAGTGGTGTAGGTACACAAGGGAATCTCCTGATCTGCAGATTGCAAAAACCATAGGAAAGCATAGTAATCCGGCCGGGTAGCACATTCCCTTATGGTTTCCCTTGGCTTGGGGAGGGAGGTCCCTGGCTCCTTGTGCTTCCCGGGTGAAGGGATACCCTACTCTGCCCCACCCTGCTTCTGCTCATCCTCCATGGGTTCAACCCACTGCCTAACCAATCCCAATAAGAGGAACCGGGTACCTCAGTTACAAATTCAGAAATCACCCGCCTTCTGCATTGGTCTTCCTGGGAGCTGCAGACTGGAGCTGTTCCTGTTCAGCCCTCTTGGCCCTTCCCCAGATGTTCGTTCGTTCGTTCGTTCGTTCGTTCGTTTGTTTGGGAGTCTCTCCCTGTGGCCCAGGCGGGAGTGCAGTGGTGGGATCTCAGCTCACTGCAACCTCCCGTTACTGGGTTGAAGTGATTCTTCTGCCTCAGCCTCCCAAGTAGGTGGAATTACAGATGTCTGCCACCGCACCCAGCTAATTTCGATATTTTTAATAGAGACAGGGTTTCACCATGTTGGCCAAGCTGGTCTTGAACTCCTGACCTCATGATCCACCCACCTCGCCCTCCCAAAGTGCTGGGATTACAAGCGTGAGCCACCACACCTGGCCCAGATGATTCTTATCTAGCACAATTGTCTTAAGAATTACCTTGTGAAATTTTGTTATTTCAGAAAATGTTATCTTGTCTATATTTCTCTAGAATTTAATGCAAATTATGTATATGCATTTCTTTAATCAGAACTTGTATGCCAACAATCGGATGTTCATAATAATATTTCTAATACATAATCATTGTACTTAATACTAAAGCATTTTGAAAAAGCATAGAAAAGCAAAAATTTGTCTTATTCTTGGTAAGCGAGTCTTTAGCAATGTCTTGCTTTTTAGTGGTTTTTGTTTTGCTAATCCTTTTTTTAAAAAAATGCCACTATTTCTTAAAAGCCAAAGCAATGTTTAAAAAGCAAATATTACGTTAGGAGGTCATGTCAGTACTTTACCCTGTTCACACTGTTCCCCAACCCCGGTAGGAACCAGGGAAGTAAAAATGCTCTCAGTGAACTGAGATTTGCTTCTCTTTACTTAAGTTGTATGCAGTGGAAACTAATGTAGTTCAATGTGTTTGAAATATGTTTGAAGTATCAGGTAATTCATTACACATATATGCAGTATTTTTAAAGTACCGGATTTCCTATCCATCACTTTAGAATTTGTTTTAAAAATGTGTATCAGGCACTGTAGGAAATCTCAAATGTAAATATATATCATTATCCAAGTATTTGTATAAACTTAGACACTTGGGATGTTTTATTATTATCCATCATCTAGTTGGCATGAAAGAGGCAAGAAATCTGAGATAAAGAATGTCAGGATATTGTTTTGACAGATAAAAAATGAACTCTGAAAATAATTCTTTTTTTTTTTTTTTTTGAGAGGGAGTCTCACTCTGTCGACAGGCTGCAGTGCAGTGGCGCAATCTCAGCTCACTCCAACCCCCGCCTCCCAGGTTCAAGCAAGTTCTCTGCCTCAGCCTCCCGAGTAGCTGGAACTACAGCCACGTGCCACCAAACCCAGCTGATTTTTTTGTATTTTTATTAGAGACAGGGTTTCACCGTGTTAGCCAGGATGGTCTCGATCTCCTGACCTCGTGATCCGCCCACCTCGGCCTCCCAAAGTGCTAGGATTATAGGCATGAGCCACTGTGCCTGGCCAAAAATAATTCTTCTTAATTGTCATAGTATCTTTATAGTGAAGAAATTAGCGTACATATTTTATTAACAGTTGTTTATAAAATGGAGTGGAACTTTAAGAGACAATTGTGCTGCTGCTACTTCTAATAAATGAAAATGCTAGGCATTTTAAATCTGTTTGGTTTATCTGCACATATAGTCAGTTTTTTCTATATTTCTTAGATCCCAGCGTTTGAATTTTGATGTATCATCTCCTAATGGAATTCTTCTCTTCAGAGAAGCTAGTAAAATGGTTTGCACTTATGGTGAGTATCCTTTTCCATATGTGTCTCTGCAATATAGTTTTATCTCTTTGGAGGAAAGAAAGATGTTAGTTATTTTGTTCTTTTGAACTTTCATATCTTTATGAATTTGTGAAGTGGGTAAACAAGTGCAAAAAGCCAGGTAGCTATCATATTGGCATCAGGAGAAGTAGGCAGCATGCCTTTGACTAAATCATGCCTGAGCAACTTGATGAATTTCTTTTGGATAAAATTGCAGTGTCAGTAGATGAGGGAATACACTAGATAGAATATTGAAAAGTTGCAGCATATTCAAAATTGCTCAAAGTTACATCAGGGAGTTTACTATGTTGATCCAAGAAATGCTTAAACCAGAATGTCACTGAATTGTGGGGAAATATCGTTGTAAAGAGCAATAAATATTTTATTACAGGGGACTTTTGGGTACTGTACCTCTAGAAGCAGAGTTCTGTAGTAAAGATTGTCCTATTCAATTGTAGTCCAAAATTTAGTATTTGGTTAGCAGTTTCGGCTTTACAACTACCATAAACCCTAATACTTGCCAATTCTGACATTGTCATCAGTGAAATTCTCTACTCTCTGAGACCTTTATGTAGATAGGGAGTGGAGATAGGTTGGATAAAAATCCTCTGTAATCTGATTTGGCACACAGTGACTCAATGTCAAATGAGTTGGGCTCTGTGCAATCCACTTCTCCTTGAGAAATGTTTCCTTGTGTCCTTTTTTTCCCTGACCTTTCCCAAATCAATAGCAAACTCTTAAGTATATTTAGTCTTAAAAATTACATGTGATTCTCTTTTTTTTTTTTTTTAAGATGGAGTCTCTCTGATACCCAGACTGGACAGTACAGTGGTGCAATCTCAGCTCACTGCAGCCTCCAAGTCCCAGGCGCAGGTGATCCTCCCATCTCAGCCTCCCGAGTAGCTGGGGTTATAGCCATGCCAGCATGCCCGAGTAATTTTTATATTTTCAGTAGAAATGAGATTTCACCATGTTGGCCAGCCTGGTCTCAAACTCCTGACCTCAAGTGATCTGCTCACCTTAGCCACCCAAAGTGCTGGGATTACAGGTATAAGCCACTACGCCCAGCTGTGATTCTCACATTACTTTTTGAATATCCTTAGAAACAAATCTTACAAAATTTTATAAAGTCTCTATTCTAATTCTGTGTGTTTGTTTATATGTTTAAGAACAACCATTTGAAGCATTATTACTTTTTTAAAGTAAAAGCCTATTTCTAAAAAGAAAAAAAATGGGTGTTTTGTTTTTACCTCATTTCAGAACACATTCTGGGGCTCTGATCTGTATACATCGTAGGCCTCCATTAAAAATACTTTATTTTAATTGCACATCTGCCCTGTAGAATTTGAGATCTTTCATGTGTAAAAACTAGAGAAACTATAGAGGACAGCAAACTTATACTCTTATTTTCATCTTTACCAGTAACTACATTGCCACAACTTTTGTATCCTGTTTGACAATAGACACATTAAAATCATATAAAGTGGGCCAGGCTTGGTGGGTCACCCCTGTAGTCCCAGCACTTTGGGAGGCTGAAGTGGGTGGATCATTTGAGGCCAGGAGTTCAAGACCAGCCTGGCCCATAGTGAAACCCTGTCACTACCAAAAATACAAAAAATTGGCCAATTTTTTGGTGGTGGCGTGGTGTCAAGTGCCTGTAATCCCAGGTTCTCAGGAGGCTGATGCAAGAGAATTGCTCGAACCCAGGAGGCGAAGATTGCAGTGAGCCGAGATCACACCATTGCACTTCAGCCTGGGCAACAAGAGCAAAACTCTGTCTCAAAAAATAAAATAAAATAAAATAAAATCATATAAATAAAGTGGAAATGCTTTTCCTCCTAGAGTTAAAAATGGACCCCTTTTAAAAATATTCTAAATACAATTTGCCATACTTTCAGTGTATACCTAATTCCTTTCCATGTTTTATCATGTAAGATGTATGTCTGGACCTTTTTTCGAAAACAGCATGGTATGTTAGAAAAGGCACAGTTTTCAGATTTAAAAGATCTGAGTACTAATCCTGTTCCCAATACTTATCAACTACATAACCTACAGCTAAAATACTATATATACCTCCTTGTGGTTAGTTTTCTCTCGTATAAAACTAGGAATTCTAAATACCTACTGACTTACCTGCCTAGTTGTGATTAAGAAGGTTAACTGAGCTCTTCTGGTCAAAGGCCTGGCACAGGAGGTAACGTGGAATAGGTACTCCCTGCTTATGTCTCTCCTTGTCCCAAAGACTTTCTCTTACACCCACCAAATTAGCCTTCTTTGGACAGGGGTTCAGCAACCCACGCCATTGTTTTGCTGAGCAATGCTTCCTGTTTGGAACACCCTGCCCTGCTCCTCTCCCTGTAGCCGGTGATGAATTTTTATTTCCTTACTTTCTTAAAGGAAATAAACAGCATGTATATAAGAATCTCTTAGTAATCAATAGAACTTTATGCATATGTTAGATTCCTGCTACCAGTCACAGTTGTATCATTCCTACCCCTTTTTCTGGATCTTTCCTTTCACTAAATGTGTTTTTTTCCTTTGGGGCTTATTTACTGTTGCACTGGGGCCGTTAAGGGAAGTGGGCTTCCTTTTCCAGCAGCACTGACTTTCTAGGACAGAATGTACGTCCAGTAAGTGACACCACAAGGAATCTCACAGAACAATACCAAATCTATGGGCTTCAAAAGCTATTTTGTTCTCTGTTGGGTTGTCTGACATAGAAAAAGGCTTTGCAGCAAAAATTGATCAAAATAACTATGTGAGGATTATACTGGAGGAGGAAGAAGAGGTGACAGAAGGGGAGGGAAATGAAGGGATAGGAGAATTGAAGTAGGGTGAGGGGAGACAAAACCTTCAAAGCATTCTTGCAAAGAAAAGCCAGTAAGGAGTTTTCTTACCCAGAAGAAAGATGAGATTAGAATAAAGCTTTGCTCCTTGATTTAGACTAATAGTATTCGTAGCTTTCATTTTGTTATCAGCTTTTATAGTCCTATATTAGAACATTTATCATGCATTACCCTGTTGAATCCTCAAGGTAGGTATTATATGCTACTCACTAGTTATATGACCTTGGTTAAGTCGCAAGCCTCTCTTGCTTCAGTTTCTTGTTAAATAGAGAAAATACTATGCACCTCATAACATGGTTGTAAGAATTCAATTAGGTTATGTATGGAAAGCCCTTCCAGTTAACAACTGTGATTACTGTTAAGAAGAAATTAAAACTCATAGAGCTTAAAAAATTTGTCAAATATTGCATAGCTGGCAAGTAGCTGAATTGGAATTTCATTCAGTCCTACTGATAGTAGTCCTTTCATATTCTTTACTGCCTCCTGGGAGTTGCCCAAGTGAGATTTTACCATGGATATTTATGATGAAGCACTGTTCTTTAAAGTATGGTGATTTCTATCTCAAAACCTGAAGGAAATCAAAGGCTCAATGAAAAAATGTCCTTGAACTGTTGTCACCAGTGACTTTGATACATAAACTTTACATAGAAGAGTAGAAAAAAATGTCTCTTAACCTATACTAATTCTCTTGCTGGTCGACATCAGTCATCCGATTTGTCTGTCTTTACCTTCTGTAATGTTTTATTATCCATGCTTTTACCTCTGGCAGTTCTCATATGCACATTGGAGGGAGATCATGTAGCTGCCATTCAGGGTCTAGAAGATGAGGGAAAGAGTGACTGGGAGGGCACAGAAGAGCCAGCATTGTTTATTTCTTTGGTAAGCCGAGGTGAAGGAAGGGGAAGCCAGTGGAGCGGGGAAGCCAGAACATTCTGTGATCCCTCTGTTTCCATCCTCACTGAGTTCTTCTCTGAACACCCCTCATGAGCAGTTTTGGAGTAGTGAGTGATCAGGGCAGTACAGAGAGGGAAGGACTCATTTCCAAATGCAACTGACTTGTTACATATTTTGTGAAATATCTCCACCTCACTGCTCTGTGAGACTGGCAGAAAAATAATACTTTTGATATGCTGTTTTATTTATCTACAGTCTGTCATGATATACTTTGATGTAAGTTTTTAATTTTGCTTCAGCTCTCCGCTCCTCTTGCCGTTACGGCTTGGGGTCAGCAATGAGGTTAGCCACAGTAGCACAAAACAATTTCCTGTTTGTGCAGCCCAGGTAACATTTGGATGAGGATTAAATTTTACCACATTTTCTACTAGCCCAAGCCTATTATTTCTAATGAGTTTTAAATTGCTTCAAGAACATGTACTTCAGAACTTAGTGCTCTGATCCATTCAGCCTGAGCAACTTAATAAAATAAATTTCTTTCTTGAATTTTTGGTTAAAATGTTGCATGCAGTGTCATAAATGTTATTACTTTGGAAACCTACTTCTCAGTTTTAAGAACTCGATGATTTTTATGTTCAGTTTCTATTTGTCTAATCCTTCCCTCACTTTGCCTCTGGGTCCTGGTATCTTTAGTGACATCTGTTGGTTAAATAGTGCACAGAAGGGAGAAATAATGATTGTTTTCATAAGACGGGCCAAAATAGAACTGCCTTTATTCCTTCCTTAGGTACCTGATTTAAGAAAGCTCAATGTATAAAGATTCTAAACTTTAAAAAGGGTTAGTACAAGCTATGATTATTCACTGTACATAAGAATTTACATCAGGGTTCTTTTAAGCAGTATATGCTCTGGGTGTATGTAAGGTATAACTTAATATGCATAAATTGAATTTAAAAGTGTTATACAAGCCACTGTTACTTGTCATCACCTGGATAACAGGCCACTGGTTTTCACGCTGGGTTTTGCAGAGCTGTAGAGGCCTGTGAAAGTGCCACAGCAGCCCTCCAGAAAAAAGGGGAGAGAGGACCGCTTTGCCACTTTGACCAGAACACCCAGCTATGTAGTTACACTAGACTTGTTTATAAAAGCTATCACCTGTTAGGAATTTTTTTTTAAAAAAGAATGAAAACCACTTGCACATACTATTAGAAGTGTTGTAAGAATGGAAGGTTAGGATTGTATACAGGCATACCTCTTTTTGTTGTACTTTGCAGATGTTGCATTTTGTATAAGTTGAAGGTGTGCAGCAACCCTGCATCGAGCAAGTATATCAGTGCCAGCCTGTGCTCACTTTGTGTCTCTGAGTCACATTTTGGTAATCTTCCCAATATTTTAAACTGTTTGTTATTATTGTATATGTTATGGTGGTCTGAGATCAGTGATCTTTGATGTTACTGTTTAATTGTGTGAGGGTACCATACCACACTCTTAAACACTGGTAAACTTAATACATGTGTGTGTTCTGACTGCTCTGCTCTGGCCACTCCCCATCTCTTCCCCTCTCCTTGGGCCTCCCTATTCACTGACACAGCAATATTAAAATTAGGCCAATGAATAACCCTACAATGGCTTCTACATATTCAAGTGAAAGGAAGAGTCATACATCTCTCACTTTAAATCAAAAGCTAGAAATGATTAAGCTTAGTGAAGAAGGCAGGTCAAAAGCTAGGCCCCTTGCACCAAACAGTTAGCCAAGTGGTGAATGCAAAGGAAAAGCTCTTGAAAGAAATTAAGAATGCTACCCTAGCAGACACACAAATGTTTAAAAAAAAAAAAAAAAAAAAAAAAAGAGTATAACAACCTTATTACTGGCATAGAGAAAATTTTAGTAGTCTGAGATCAAACCAGTCATAATATTCCCTTAAGGCAAAGCCTAATCCAGGGCAAGGCTCTAGCTTTATTCAATTCTGTGAAGGCTGAGAGAGGTGAGGAAGCTACAGAAGAAAAGTTGGAAGCTAGCAGAGGTTGGTTCATGAGGTTTACAGAAAGGACATCTCCATAATGTGAAAGTGCACGGTGAAGCCGCAAGTGCTGGTGGAAAAGCTGCAGTGAGTGATCATGAAGATCTAGCTAAGATCACTTTTTGATGAAGGTGGCTGCAGTAAACAACATTTGTCATGGAGACAAAATGCTACTGGAAGATAACATCTAGGACTTTCAGAGCTAGAGAGGTAAAGTCAGTGCTTGGCTTCAAAGCATAGGCTGACTCTCTTGTTAAGGGCTAATGCTGACAGTGACTTGATGTGAAAGCCAATGCTCAATTTGCCATTTTGAAAATCCTTGGGCCCTTAAGAATGATGCTAAATCTACTCTGCCTGTGTTCTAGAAATACAGCAACTAAGCCTGGATGACAGCACATCTGTTTGCAGCATGGTTTACCGACTATTTTAAGCCCACTGTTGAAGCCTACTGCTCAGAAAAAAAGACTCCTTCAAAAGGTTACTGCTCCCTGACAGTGCACCTCGTCACCCAGAAGCTCTGATGAAGATGTACAAGGAGATTAATTAGTTCTGCAGCCCATGAATCAAGGAGTAATTTTGACTTTCGAGTCGCATTATTTAAGAAATACATTTTGTAAAGCTATAGCTGCCATAGATAGTGATCCCTCCGATGGATCCGGGCAAAGTAAATTGAAAACTTTCCAGAAAGGATACACCATTCTAGATGCCATCAAGAACATTTGTGATTCACAGGAGGGGGGCAAATCAACATTTAGCAGGAGTTTGAAAGAAGTTGATTCCAACCCTCATGAATGACTGAAGAGTTCAAGATGTCAGGGGAGAAATTAACTACAGATACAGTTTAAACAGCAAGAGTCCTATAATTAGAAGTGGAGCCTGAAGATGTGACTGAACTGCTGCAGTCTTGTGATAAAACTTGAATGGATGAGGAGTTGCTTCTTCTGGATGACCAAAGAAAGGGGTGTCTTGAGATGGAATCTACTTGTGGTAAAGATGCTGTGAACATTTTGTTGAAATGACAAAAGCCTTAGAATATTACATAACCTTAGTTGATAAAGTGGCAGCAGAGTTTGAGAGGATTGACTTCAGTTTTTAAAGAAGTTCTCCTGTGGATCAGGTCAAATGCTATCAAACAGCATCATATGCTACAAAGAAATCTTTTATGAAAGGAAGTCAATTGATGCAGCAGATTTCATTGTTATCTTATTTCAGGAAATTGCCACAGCCACCTCAACCTTTGATAACTACTCTGATCAGTCAGCAGCCATTAATATCGAGGCTAGACCTTCCACCAGGAAAAAGATTACAACTCACTGAAGGCTCAGATGATTGCTAGCATTTTTTAGCAATAAAATATTTTTTAAATTATAGTATATACATTGTTTTTTTAGACATATGGTTGCACACTTAATAGACTACAGTACAGTATAAACATAACTTTTATATGCACTTAGGAACAAGAAAAAAGTATAACTAACTTTATTGGGATATTTGCTTTATTGTAGTAGTCTGGAACTGAAATGACAATATTTCCAAGATGTGCCTATGCTTATGCATAAATGATTACAAGAAGATAGCTAAAGAATTCGCTGGTCTTGAAATAACTAGAGAATTAATAAAACGTAACCAAAGAATAAAAGTTCTCGAGATTGATTGTCCAGGAACTGTGGATATGGTCATAGATTTTACCAGTTGATTGGGGCATATGATAACAAAGTAGCAAAGAGGAAGGTTCACAAAAGTCTTGTGGAGGCAGTGGAATGATCAATACCTTGAGGATCACAAACCCAGGATCAGGTGGCTTACAAAATAAGGCCTTGAGGATCATAGCTGAACAAGTGCTTAGAGTCCAGTGGATTCCTTCATCCGTGCACCTAACATTTGTTGAGCATTTACTTTTTTTTTTTTTTTTGAAACAATCTTGGTCTGTCACCAAGGCTGGAGTGCAGTGGTGTGATCTCGGCTCACTGCAACCTCCACCTCCTGGGTTCAAGCGATTCTTCTGCCTCAGCCTGAGTAGCTGGAATTACAGGCGCTCACCACCATGCCTGGCTAATTTTTGTATTTTTAGTAGAGATGGGGTTTCAATATGTTGGCCAGGCTGATTTCAAACTCCTGACCTCAAGTGATCTGCCCACCTCGGCCTCCTGAAGTGCTGGGATTACAGGCATGAGCCACCACACCCGGCCAAGCATTTAATTTTACTATTTTTCTTATCCTCTTAGACAAAAAAAAATAAATAAAATTTTAAAAAAAAAAAAAAAAAAAAAAAAAAAAACGAAACAAAAAGAATCCGTCGGGCGCGGTGGCTCATGCCTGTAATCCAGCACTTTGGAAGGCCAAGGCTGGGGGATCACCTGAGATCGGGAGTTCAAGACCAGCCTGGCCAACATGGCAAAACCCCATCTCTACTAAAACTACAAAAAAGTAGCCAGGCATGGTGGCGGCGCCTATAATCCCAGCTACTTGGGAGGCTGAGGCAGGAGAATTGCTTGAACCCAGGAGGCAGAAGTTGCAGTGAGCTTAGATCGCACCATTGCACTCCAGCCTAGGCAACAGAGCAAGACTCTGTCAAAAAAAAAAAAGGAAAGAAATAAGGATAAAGATAAAATACTGTATCCTTCAGGATATGTTTTCCTTAAGAAAAATATTGGATGGTTTTAAACAAAACAGTATGATCACATTTACATTTTTGAAAAACCATTTTGATAGCGATGTGGTAGGTGAATTATCTGATAGAAAGCTAGAAGAGAGAGGAACAGAATTAGTCTTTGTTTTGTTTTGTTTTGTTTTGTTTTGTTTTGTTTTTTGTTGAGACAAGGTCTCACTCCGTCACCCAGGCTGAAGTGCAGTGTCATGAACATAATTCGCTGAACCCTTGAAGTCCTGGGCTCAGGTGATTCTCCCACCTCAGCTTCCTGGGTAGCTGGGACTACAGGCATGGACCACCATGCTTGGCTGACTTTTTTTTTTAATTTAAGTAAAGATAGGGCCTCACTATGTTGCCCAGACTTTTCTCACACTCCTCGCCTCAAGCAATCCTTCCCCCTCAGCCTCCCAAAGTCCTTGGATCACAGGCTTGCACCATCACGCCTGGCCAGGATTTATTATTTAAATTAGCATACAATGTTAGGAATATTTTATGTCTCCACTTCCTTTCCTATCTCAGATTCTCTCCTATATGATAATCTGATTTTACAAAATTTATATTATCATGCAAAGAAAAGTATACCAGTTCTTGGGAATTTATAGAATCATGTGTACTGTTTTGTACCAAATACTGTTCTAAGACTACATGTAAGATCCTTGCCATCTTCACTCTAGTTTTCTTTTTGTTAATATTCGGTCTGGGACAAGACTTTCCCCAATACCTGATTCTACTCTTTGTACATGAGATCACTCAAGAAGTGATTCCATCTGACTGAGAGACTAGAAGTAGGTTTTGCTGGTAGCTACCAGTTAACAATTGAGCGTCTAGTTGAAATTCCTTCAACAAATAAGAAAAAAATATATAATGATTTCAAAATAAACTCTGTAAGCTTTAAATACTGGTAATTACTTCATTTTTATTCCTTTTCAGTTAATTGGTATGGCCTCATGGAAAAGCAAGAATTAGAAAAATGTCCAAAACCTTTGTAAACTCATTTCTATTTTTCTTCTAAGGAAATAATCTAATGGTAGAGGACAGCTAACTACTGCTAAAGATCTTTGATGTTGCATTATTCATAATAGTGAAAAATGGGAAAACAAATAGCAAAATAACTACACATAGCAAAATGCTTGAATGACAGAGGATATATCAGTTCGATGGAGTAATGCAACCATTAAAAATTATCTTTTAAGATCACCTAGCTTATGGGAAATATAAATAATACCATGTAAAGGTGGAATTCAAATTTTGCCTCTGCTGTAGGTAATGTTAGACTTCCATATGCATGGCAACAATTAAAGGAAAGCAGAAACTTCAAATAGTTTGAAATATTGAGGTTGCAAGTTAATGTTTTTAAGATTTTTATATCCACTAATATGCTTATGAAATAACCTAGATAAAATCTTTTATTCAAAAAAGATAGTGAAGCATACTTAAATTTGTAATTAAATTATTGGACAACATTACTCTGAGAGTTCTGAAACCAAATTACATCAGTGCTGAAATTCCATCTTCTTTGTCAGCAATGTATGCTGCAAAGTTAAGGAAGGTATGGAACCACCATAAGCATACAGCCTGGGGTCCACTTATACTACCCTGTCTTTTTCCATGTTTTTCTGTACCTGTCACTTTCTTTCCCATGTTTTTTCATCCAAAATAATTTTTCTTTTTGCTTTCCTTTAACTACAAAATAATATACTCATAGGGAAAAAAATCTAGCAATGTTATTTCAGAATAAACTCTGTAAGCTTTAAATGTTTCATTTTTCACTTGGTATGTGAAAAGAAAACCTCCCATTCATCACCCAGAGTTAACCATTATTAACAGTTTAGCATGTGTGCCCTTCTATGCTTTTTATGTGTACATATACACATATTTTCCCAAAAGCGATATCATAATATACTTGCTATTCTATAATTTGTTGTTTTTTTCTTATATTATGGTCATTATTCTATGTCAACATACATAAATCTACCTCATCTTTTTAAATAACTGGAAAATTTTCCATTTTATGGTCATACTATAATTTATTAATCGCCTTTTGCTGAACATCTGCTTTTTCATTATCATACATAGTGCTTCAGTCAATAACTTTGTACATTTGGCTTTGTGAGTTTTAGTCATTCATTCAACAAATGTGTAATAAGAACAGCAGGTGCTGTTCTAGGCTCTTTGGATACATCAGTGGGCAAACCAAAAAAGAAATTAACTATTAATTAGAAGGTAGGCTGGGCACAGCTGCTCATGCCTGTAATCCTAACACTTTGGGAGGCCAATGGAGGAGGACTGCTTGAGCCCAGGAGTTTGAGACTAGCCTGGCCATCACAGTGAGACCCCATCTCTGTAAAAAAAATTAGAAAAGAAAAAGAAGGTAATAAGTGGTACTTAAAAAAAGAAAAGAAAAGAAAAGAAAAGAAAAGAAAAGAAAATAGATCAGGATAAGGGAGCATGTAAGCCCCAGAAAGCGAAACAACAGAAACTCTAATTCATTGCCGGTAGAATGCAGAATGGTGCAGACAATTTAGAAGACAGCAGCTTCTCATGAAACTAAACACAGTCATTGTACTATCCAGTAATCATGCCCCTTGGTATTTACCCAAAGGCATCGAAAACTTAGGTTCACACGAAAACATGCACACTGATGTTTAGAGCAGCTTTATTCTCAACTGCTAAAACTGAAACTTATTTTCTTCAATAGGTAAGTGGATAAATAAACAGCAGTAGATCCAGACAATGAAATGTTATTCAGCACTGAAAAAAAAAAAAAAAAACTACCAAATTACAAAAAGATATGATATGGGAGAACCATAATGCCTCTTACTGAGTGAAAGAAGCCAGAGTGAAAGAAGCCAGTCTGGAAAGGCTTACATACTATGTAATACCAATTACATGACATGCTGGAAAAGGGAAAACTAAAAAGGAAAAGTATAAATGGCATGTTAGTAAATGGAATGTTAGTAAAACAGTAAAAGCTCAGGGGCTGCCAGTGGTTAGGGGACAGAGAAAGATGAATAGGCAGAGCAGAGGATTTGGGGGGCATTGAAACTCAGTGTGATACTATAATGGCGGATGCATGTACACCACCAACAGTGAATGCTGATGTAAACTATGACATTGGCTGATAATGTTATGTCAGTATGGGTTCAGATTGTAACAAATACACCACTCTAGCAGGGGATGTTGATAGTAGGGAGGCTGTGCGTGTGTGAGGGCAGAAGATGTATGATAATCTCTGTACCTCTCTCTCAGCTTTGCTGTGATCCTTAAACTTCTTTTTGTAAAACACACACACACACACACACACCTTAAGTGCCAGGGATTAAGGACATGTTGCATTATTAGAGTGGTCAAGTTAGGCCTCATTGAAAATATGACATTTGAACAAAGACTTCCAGTAAATGAGGGAGTTAGTCCCATGCATTTCTTGAAGGCGACCATTCTAGGCTGAGGAAACAACAGGTGGTTCAGTCCTAAGGTGGGAGTGTATCTGGCATGTCTGAAGAGCAGCGAGGAGGTCAGTAGCTGGAGCAGAATGAACAAAAGGGGAGTAATGACCAGAACAATATTATACAAGGCCTGTCACCCACTAACATCACTTTGACTTTAATTCTAAATAAAACAGAGAACATTTTGTGCACAGGAATGACATAACCTGACCTAAGTTTTTAAAAAATTACTCAGGCTGCTATATTAAGGATAGACTATAGAGGATTAAACGTATAAGCAGAGAAGTCAGATAAGACAGTATTACAGTAATTCAAGCAAAGTTTGATACTGGCTTTGAACAAAGCAGTAGCAGTGGGAGTGGTGAGAAGTGGTCAGATTCTGGATACATTATGAAGGTAAGACAAATCAAATTTCTTGACATATTGGATGAATGCTAAGACAGAAAAAAATGTAGTCAAGGGATTTGAGCACAAGCCACTAGAAAGAAGTAGTTATCGTCAACTGAGATGGAGAAGGCTAAGATGGATGTGGGGGACCAAAAGTTCCATTTTGGTTATGTTGAATTTGAGATGTTGATCAATATCCAAGTGGAGATGTTGAACACCAATATAGATTTTTTATTCTGGAGTTTGGAAAATAGGTCTAGGGAGTCAGTCATTTGACTCATAGATGATATTTAAAGCTGTAGAATTAGGTAAGAACTAGGAGTGAGTGTGCTTGCCTCAGCAGCACATCTTCTAGAACTAGGGGTGAGTGTAAATATAAAGGAAAACTTAGGTTTGAGTCCTGGTACATTCCAATGTTGGAAGGTAAGAAAGAAGAAGGAACCAGCAAAGAAGAGTAAGACGGAGCGAACACTGAAACAAATCAAGAGTGTGAGAATGTATCTTGGAAGACAAGGTGGTCACCTATGACAAAAGCTCCCAGTGAATCAAGTAAGATGAAGACTAAGAGTCAACCATTACAGTTAGCAACTAGAAGGTCATTAGTAACCTTGAAAAGAGCACTGTGAATGGAGCAGGCATAAAAGGGAATGAAAAGAGAAGAAATGGAAACAATGAATTGAGCAATAATCCAGCAGGGGAAGTAAGGCCTAAAGAAGGTTTTGTGTGTGTCTTTTTTTTTTTTTTCATGGAAGAGACAGTATTGTGACTTGTATTCTGATGAAAATGATCCAATAGCAAACAAACACAAAAGATTGCATAGTAGAGAAGGGCGAAAATTATTGGTGCTTTGTCCTTAAGCACCTAAGAGGAGATAGGAACTTGTTGGACATGTTAAGGGATTGACTTTTACTAAAGGCAGCGTATGTGAGTGCAGATGATAAAAGAAAGGTATAAATGGTAGGGAATGTTAGTATTCGGATATAGAAATTGATCTACACACACACATTTTCCAAGGCAGAGTCTCACTCTGTCACCCAGGCTGGAGTACAGTGGTGTGGTCATGGCTCACTGCAGCCTCAACTTCCCTGGCTCAGGTTATCCTCCCACTTCAGCTTCCCAAGTAACTGGGACTAATGATGCATTCCACTACACCTGCTAATTTTTTGTAATTTTTGTAGAGACAGGATTTTGCTATGTTGCCCAGGCTGGTCTCAGGCTACTAGGCTCAAGTTATCCATCCACTTCAGCCTCCCGAAGTGCTGGGATTACAGGTGCAAGCCATTGCACCCAGCCTTTTAAAAATATTTTTAATAAATGTTACCAAAGTGCCTTCTAGAATGATTGTACTAATTTTATATTCCCAACAATTTTCTTATTTTCCTACATCCTTATCAACACTGCATTGCATTGTCTTTTTCAATCTCAAAGGGAAATACTATATTCCCTCCAGTCTTCACAGATTCAATTCTGTCCCAAACCATTTATGTCCAGAGACCTTGGCTGGTTTGCAGAGAGCTGAGAGTGGGTTGGGTGACCTCAAGTAAAAGAATGTCAGCAAATTGCAATTCTCTTCACATAACTGTTACTTCCAATGATGAGTGAAGACATTCAGCCTATACAGTTGTCAGCTAGCTATCAAATTCACTTTAAAATTTTAGAGATTAAAAGAGAAAAAGAAAAGGTAAATCAATGTGATTGATTGCTTTGTAAGCCAAGAAATAACATTGTTTATACTGTTAGTTCCTCCTTGTATAAGATACTACGATGGTGTATCTTATCCCTTGCATCACTTTTCTAAATATTCTTTTGAGGTATAGCAAATTGGTGGAATGCGAAGCAAACAGCAAAACTGCAATCCCCTGCAGCTAATTCTCTGTTGAAGAAACAGAGAGGTGGCTGTCAAATGTTAGAGTATTGACCTTACTTTGAATTGTGTAAATGAAAAGAATTAGAGGGAAGTGACATTGTTGTATACCACACACACTCAGCTTCACCTCCTCCTCTTTTCCAAGCTATAGTTCCTCCAAATGTAAACTTACAAGCCATTAGACAGGAGGAAAAAAAATGAACCCCAAGTACTGTGTATTGTCATAGTTTGCACTTACTGAGCACTGTGCCAGCTCCTGTGGCAGCTACTTTACATATGCTGTCTCCTTTACTCCACATAAGAGCCTCATGAATTACAGGTGTTACTATCCTCATTTTGTAGATGAGGAAACTGTAACTTACATAAATTAATAATCTGCTCAGATACCTAGGTAGTAAGGAAAGATCTAGGATTCAGACCAGTTCAGTATGAGTCAAAAGCCCACACTGTGAATCACTACCTTCTGTACTATATGTTTATCTTCTGTTAGAATATTATCTTATTATATAGTTCTCCAGCTGAGCCCTGTGAAAGAAAGC
Source organism: Cheracebus regulus (assembly GCA_963574635.1). Classification (NCBI taxonomy): domain Eukaryota; kingdom Metazoa; phylum Chordata; class Mammalia; order Primates; family Pitheciidae; genus Cheracebus; species Cheracebus regulus. The sequence goes on from CAUYQU010020056.1 coordinate 25,386, forward strand.
ATTCTTCTTTGGGTAATGGGAGTCTCTTCTGAAAAGGAAGACATCCTGGAGTCTGTTGCTCAGCAAAAAAGATAGGTCTCAGGAGAAAAAAATAATTTAAAAGAAAAGTAGATCTGAGAATCGGTCGCAGATGAGCAGGAGATTTGACATCTTCCTATGTATATCTCTCTTTAAAAGTACATCTTGAGAATTGTCTAGAAGGGTACCTCTGAGTGCTGGAAGCTAATAACAACAAAGGCGTCTCCATGAAGGACAGAGAGTAGGGGTGAAGGAGAACCCCAAGCAGTTCTCTTAAGCTAATAATGAGGAAAATATTTCTCATAAGCCAAATTATGTAGATCAGGGATCCTCTGTTCTCATTTCCCAGTTGTTTCTCCTCATTATCTAATGAGATTTCTTATACTGCTGCAGCATGTACAAGAGTGAGAATGGGAATTCCATATTACTTGTGCCTCTGTTCCCTGATATTGCCTTTGGCCAGGTTAACCATTGGATTCACAGCCACCTTTTCCCCTGAGCTCCAACATAGCCTCAGCATCTATCTTACCCAGCTTAAGGATGTTACAGTATCTCTTATCCCCTCCCCAAATTATGGCAATACTCAGTTTTTCCGTTTGGTTCTAGCCTTTGAAAGTCTGTTTTATATCATTAAAGTTTGATTTATTTTTATAGTGCTAGAGTAGTAAAAGTAGCAGCTGTTACCAACCTGGCAATGCCATCATCCCCTAGCTCTCCATCAGTGCAACATAGATCTCCCTCTTACGAAGGAAGAGCTGACAAGGAAGGAGTAGAACTTTCTAGGTGTGGAGTGGAGCAGGGAGGACAAGGAGGGATATCATAGCTAGAGAGGAAGATCAAAAACAAACTAAGCCCTGTCACTTCTGTTTATAACTAATGTGAGTCTAACTCCTAGATTTTCAGGTTTTGAGGGCAGGACCAACAATTTCAATATGCATTGCTGAAAAATACTTATTGAATAAAGCTGCATTTTACTAAATAAATGGATACCATGGCCAAGCCTTCTATTCTATAGTTTTTATAATCACCATGAAATGGTGAGGCACTTGAGCAAAATGAGGTAGGTTCCTATTTCAAAAGTATTCATCGTTCTACTGTTGCAAAGTCAAAATAGTATATTAATTACTGTCTTAACCCATTTATGCCTGGTGTTCCATTATTAGAATGCTAAGCTTGTGAGAGTTATTTACATCCTACTGCTCAGGGTCATCACCAAGGTCTGGTGTTTCACAAAAAAAATTGCAAGCTTGGCATAAATGGGTTAATACAGATGTATCTGACATAGTCCAAGAGGCAGGACATATATCAAATTGCAACATTAACAGAGATAACAGTTATGATTCTAAATAATGCTTCTTGATAATAGATTATCCAATCCTTTACAATGTTTTTTTCATATCGGGCAATTCTTGGCCTGCCTGTTTCATCTATTACTACAGAATACAGGACCCTTACTTTCCCCATAAGGATATCAGCATAAAAAGTCCCCAGAAGTTTTCTCAGTTTTACCATGGCCTTCCCAACAAACGCAAAACCCATAAGTCACCCTCTCCCCTTCCAAAATTACCCTAGCTCTTTTCATCACGTGTATACAGTGCTGTTCTTTCTTGGGAAAGGGAAGGAGGGAAAATGTCTAACCTTGGTTTAAATTGAATTTGAGGCAAAGGTAGAAAAACGGTGGTTGAGAACTGTTCTTTTCTAAAATACCCAGCTTTCTTAGACTTCCATGCCTTTATGCTTCATCTACCCAGAGTACACTCCTCTTTTTCCAAGTTCATGTGGGCAAATTCAGTTTATCCTTCAAACTTAACCTGTTCTGTGAAGCCTTTCCCCCTGCCCTCCTGCCCAAGGAAAGTCGGTCTCTTTTTCTCTTTGCATAACATCTTGACATGCCTCTCTGATGGTGTTTGTCACATTGTATGGAATTATTTATTTACAGATGTATTTCTCCCACCAGACTGAAATCCCTCAGGGAGATTTTATTTTATTCATTTGTTTATACCAGCACCTCACACATAGTAGCTGTTAAATAAATGCTGTCATTTTGAGTTCAATCTTTATACAACTATCATATCTCTGTAAGGTAAGTTAGAGGCCATGAAAGAGGATACAGAATTTGATATTGACATGCAAGATATGCTTCTGCCTTCTAGACTGTGGTTTTGCCATTCAGATATATGAGTTATAAGCAAAGTCACATAGACTATTAAGGCTACACAGAAGAAAATATGCATATGGAAATACTCCACATACATGGAACAGATCAAGGCAGATCAAGAAGAGGGAACCTTTACCCTGCACTGGCCCTGTGTTTCATGCTCTGCTAGAAGTATTGGTCCTTCTTAACCTTAGTACACATGTGGTTACCATAATATATGTATCAGTCAAGCTTCACAGCAGGAAAAACAAGCATGATAATACTTTTGGAATGGATAACGTATTTTAGAAATTAGACCTTGTACAATCTTAGGTGAAGATGGGGAAATAGGTCCAAAGGGGAGAGTTGAAGGTTCAGGGGAGAAAAAATCACTGATCAGCCGTCCTGAAATAATGGCATAGACAAGTTGAAATTTGCAGGGAAATCTAGAAACCAGACACATATAGGTGCTAGAGTGGAACTATGAAAGGATTAGGGGTGTGAAGGTAGCTGGTGTAGTGCTATAGAAGACAGTAGAAGGCTGTTGCATCTGCAAGTTTGCTACCACCTGTTTGGTGGTGGGCTTGGAGATGTTGGTCAGCAGGGCTGCTAGTTCTAGACACAGGCAGAACAAGGAAAAACAAGGACAAAGTGAAACCAGCAGCATTTCTACATCTTACTCTCACCACCCCTAACCACGACAACCTTCAGACAGTCATGGCAGCTACTTCACTCCCAGTTTCCAAATCTCACGCAGATTTCTCTTTTAGCCAATTCTAGCCCACAACCATATAGGAAAGTGGAGTCTAGGAAACTTAATTCTTGTTAGCCAAGTGGACACAGTATAAGCCACTATATTATATTCCTAAATTTTATAAATTGAGTTTAGTTTCAGTTTTAGAGGCAATACTCATTTGACCAGGAAAAAGCAGGGGTAAGAAACATGTATTACTTTATATATATTTTTAAAGCATTATCAAGTATTGCCTAGTAACATACTTACTAGCACACATTTCAGAAACAGAAATTATTGATTGTAAATGCTAACTACTACAGAAAATTTTAAGGTGATCATACAAACATGTCTTTGTCTTCTGATGGTCAACACAGAATTTAAGTACAGTTTTTAAAACAATCATCTCTCGAGATCGTCTGAAGAAGGATCTAAGAAGAAAAGGGAAGCACTGTTTACTGTGTGCTGCACCAGGAATGGCTGTATGTGTTGGTCCATCGAATTCATGTAACAAACCTGTGAGCCTCCTGAAAGTGAAGTCACTCAAGATCAAATTCACATCAAAGGTGAAAAATTCACCAAGAATTTAGGGTAATTTACATCTCAGTCAGGTTATGTTTTTCTCTTGACTTAGTTTCAACCTACTTTTTAAAACTTTTTATTGACAGGATAACACATAAAGTAAAATGAACTAATCTTAAGAGTACAGCTTAATGAATTTTTACATATCTATGTGTACATCTATGTGGTCACCATGCAGATAAAAATATAGAGCTTTTCCAGTATCCTTGATTGTTTTTCCTTGGGCCTTTTGTATTTCCAGGTAAACTGCCATATGTATTTATATTTTTTATTACAATGAATAAAAAATTCTTAAAAATATGCTGGGAGGAAGTGAACATTGGCAATAAAGTAAAAACGTTAGTGTGTCCCATAACTGCTTTGAATGACATCTACTTATGTCACTTTCTTTTTCTGCTTTTACCCTAAAACAGGTAACCAGATCCTGTCCCTTGGGAGCCTCTCAAAAGATCAGATTTATCCAATGAAACTCAAGGGTGTCTCCATCTGCTATTCAGCTCTCAAGTCTGCCTTGTGTGGAAATTATGTCAGCTTTGGCGTCTTCAAGTTGTATGGGGACAACCATTTTGACAATGTACTCCAGGCCTTTGTCAAAATGCTGCTGTCGGTGTCTCACGGTGACTTGCTAGTAAGCAATCATGCATCACAGGAGTCTTTGTATGAAATGTGAAGTAACACCACCACAGGCCTGGAAGTGTTATAATGAAACCCAGGGAGTTAGCCTAAAACATTTTATGTTTTAAGACAGCATACTTGATCTAACTTACAGAATTTGGAAAACCATCGTGGCTTTTTTTTTTTTTAACATCTCTGCCTGATTATACAGAAACCAATATGTGCCCAATGTAGTAGCCATAATTACTCGAGTAACATAGCCAAATCGTGCTCAGGCTTCATTCATGCCTTTTCACCTGCTCCCACCCAAGGTTACGAGCAAAATCTGGAAGATCTTTGTTAGCCTGTTTAAGAAATGCTCCTTGGCCGGGCGCAGTAGCTCACGCCTGTAATCCCAGCACTTTGGGAGGCCGAGGCAGGCAGATGACGAGGTCAAGAGATCGAGACCCTCCTGGCCAACAAGATGAAACCCCCTCTCTACTAAAAAAAAAAAAAAAAAATACAAAAATTAGCTGGGCATGGTGGAGCATGCCCATAGTCCCAGATACTCGGGAAGCTGAGACAGGAGAATTGCTTGAAGCCAGGAGGCGGAGGTTGCAGTGAGCCAGGATCACGCCACAGCACTCCACCCTGGCACCTGGTGACAGGGTGAGACTCTATCTCAAAGAAAAAAAGAAATGCTCCTTGATCTCCTAGTAGACTAGTGCATGTCTTCCGCCTTTATAAACTAATCTTGGAAGGGCTACATCTCAAGCCAAAGTTATTAAGCTTCCTTGTAGTAGAATGGAATGATCACTGAAGGATATGTCTGTTTGACAGAAATTACAAAATAGCAACTTGAGTCAAATCAGCCATACGTTACAATCACCTCATCAGAGAGTCACTTCACTACAATTAAAGTCCACCAAGACAACTGGTGTGGTTCCAAGAATTTTCTCTAATTTTCTTCTTCTAATGGTCAAGCAAACCTTTAACTCAGTAATTCTCAAACTTGAGGGTGCATAAGACTCTCTTAACATATATGTTTAAAATGTACATTTCAGAGCCCGCACTAGAGCTTGTCGTTTAGTGAGTCCGAAGTGGGGATCAGGAAACTGCATTTTTAGCAAGTACCCCAAGTGATTCTTATTGAATTGATCTTAACATCACTTTAAGAAATGCTCCTCTGGTTTATCTTTTTTTTTTTTTTTTTTTAGAGGTGGGGTCTTGCTATGTTGCCCAGGCTGTTCTCAGACTCCTGGGCTTAAGCAGTTCTCCTGCCCCAGCTTCCCAAGTAGCTGGAATTACCAGCATGAACCTCCATGCCCAGCTTCTCTAATATGTCTTAGAAATGTGTTTCTTTTATACTGGTTTGGATTGCATTTGAGATTTTTTAGGTACCTTTCTCATGCACTTATCTTTTTCCACAAAATATTTAGTGTATGGTAAATATTAAGCGCTCTTTACCAAATTATTATTTAGTTAGATGGATTAGCATTATATTAATACAACAGACTACGATGCTAAATCCTATTATAACAGCAAATTTCGTTTGTGTTTAAAAAACAAACAAAAAAAGGTTTCCTAGCCACTGTTAAGCGCTGTTCAGTGTTACAGTGTTCCAATCCAGAAAAATAATTCACACAGTCTTCTAAATGTCATAGTGCAGGAATTTTACTTTTAAGTGCTAACCAAATAAGGTAAAAAGATCAAGAGATTCCTTCAGAACCCCTTTAAATGCTGGATTGGGACTCATTATGTCATTTGCCCTATATATTTATTGACCTTGTGTTTAAATAAGTTTACAATTTCTAGTATTATAAATGACAATTTTCACTGGACTGTAACGTGTATTTTTCTTCCCTGTGGCTTGACATTTAGTATATCTCTGTGTTGTAGCAATACCGGAAACTGAGCCAGTCCTATTATCCACTCCTGGAATGTCTCACCCAGGACCATATGAGCTTCATCATCAACTTAGAGCCTCCTGTATTCATGTATGTTCTCACGTCTGTCTCACAGGGACTCACTACTCTTGGTAAGGCTCATAGAGGGCATTGTTTCCATAGGAAAAACGTGATTATGAGTTTTTAATGTTTGTACTTATTGAGACTATCATCCTACAAAGGGGGAAAAGATATTGTGAACCCAAACTGAAAGATTATTTTATAACTATTACTTGCAAGTGGGAAAGATGTATTTCTTTATATTTTGATAATTAGTCAGTTATGTTTTAATCAGCTTTACTGAGGTATAATTTATGTACAGTAAAATTCAGTGATTTTTAACTGGACAATTCAATGAGTCCTTGTACAAATGTGTACATGTACACAAACATAACCACCATGACCAATATATAGCACATTTTCATCACCACAAAAAGCTCCTTTATTCCTCCTCCTAATCAATCCCTTCCCCCTACCTCTCATCCCGGGGAACTAATGCCTACTTTCTCTCACATTTGTTTACTTTTTCCAGAATTACATATAAATTAAAATTATATAATAGGAAGTTATTTGTATCTGGCTTCTTTCATTTAGCATAGTGACTTTGAGATTCATTCATGTTATTTTGAAAATCAATTTGTTTACTATATTACTTCATTGTATGGATTATTACAGTTTGCTTATTCACCAGCTGATGGACATTTGGGTTGTTTTCATTATTTGACTATTTTGAATACAGCTCTTATGAACATTCCTATACAAGTATTTATGTAGATGAATTTTTTTTATTTCTCTTGGGTACATACCTAGAAGTGGGATTTTTGGGTTATATGCTATGTGTATTTTTTTTTAGACGGAGTCTTGCTCTGCCACACAGGCTAGAGTGCAGTGGCGTGGTCTCGGCTCACTGCAAGCTCCACCTCCCAGATTCAAGCAATTCTCCTGCCTCAGCCTCCCAAGTAGCTGGGACTACAAGTGCATGCCACCACACCCAGCTAATTTTTTTTGTATTTTTAGTAGAGACAGGCTTTCGCCATGTTACCCAGGATGATCTTGATCTCCTGACCTTGTGATCCACCCACCTCGGCCTCCCAAAGTGCTGGGATTACAGGCGTGAGCCACCATGCCCAGCCGTTAGGTGTATTTTTAACATTGTAAGAAACTAACTATTCACCAGAGTGACAGTGACAGCATTTTGCTGTCAACAACAGTGTATGAGGATTCCAGTTGCTCTGTATACTCATTAACACTATTAACATTTTCTTCATCTTGGCCATGATAGTGGGTGTGAAGTAGAATCTTCAAGTTCACTAACCTTTTCTTCTGTGATACCTAATCTTCTATTAATACTGTATTTGGGGCTGGGCACAGTGGCTCATACCTGTAATCCCAGCCTCCCGAGTAGCAGGGATTACAGGCATGCACCACCACACCCAGCTAATTTTGTATTTTTAGTAGAAACAAGGTTTCTCCATGTTGGTCAGGCTGGTGTCAAACTCCCAAGCTCAGGTGATCTGCCCGCCTCGGCCTTCCAAAGTGCTGGGATTATAGGCATGAGCCACCATGCCCAGCTGATTTTCTTTTTTTTTAGTGTGCATTTTATTCTATTCTGTAGTTGAATAACTTTTGGATCAGTTTGACTCATCTGAGATTAGATGGCAACTCTTATTTCGGAGCAATTGGGCCCCACTACTAAAGTGTTAGCCCTGTGAGGACACTCCAGTGCTCCATGTGTTATGAACTTCCTCCACAAATGACATCCAGCTTGTAATCTTCAGGAATTATTTGACCTATTGCTTTTCAGTGGTTCTTTCTCAAGCCTTGGGGGTTTCTTCTCATACTTTTATAGGTCACTGTTCAAACACTGGAGAGGACTCCCTTGGAGATACATAGAACTCTCTTATTTAGATCCCACACTCTGGTACTCTGTACTACAAGTTTTAGCTGCCTTAGCCTTCCCAGGTTTCAACTTTTTATTGTCCAACTCAGTGAGACTGCTTGGCTATGTCTGGGTTTTCCCTTACTAGCCTACAATCTGGAAACTGCTTTGGGCAGTAAGCTTGAGCAATTGTTTTCCTCCTCTCTGTTTTAATGGTCCTGTACTGCTTGTTGTACAATAATTGAAAACTATTGTTTCGTATAATTTGTCCTGTTTTCTAGTTGTTTGGCAGGAGGGCAGATTCTCATAGCAGTTAATTCTTCATGGAATAAGAAGAAATTCTGCCTTCTATTATTAGTTTGGCTTGACATTCTTTTATCTTACATCATAGTAATACTTGAAGATTTTGAATTAGTTGCAGGTAGCTGTGTTATTTTCAATGTGTGATCTTGGTAAGACTTAAAATCTGCATTTTAACAGACTCTCAAGGGAGTCTTGACAAAGTGGCATTATGAAGGGAATATTGAACTTGGATTTAAGTCCCAGCACTGCCACTTACTGCTTGTGTGACCATGGGCACATACTGTGTGCCTACTACTGTCATAGGTGTTTCATGTGTATACTTGACTCATTTCATTCTCAGAACCATTTGTATACCAAAAGCAGGTTAGGTACTCCAAGAGAACCCTTTATTCTTATTTTCTATTTGATTGTAAGCTTCTGAAGGGCAGGATCAGTGTCTTAATCACTACTTTATTTCCAGTTCCTAGCATTATAGTAAATGCTCAATAAATATTTACTGAATGCATTAATTATGTAATGTTATTTTCATTATACAGATGAGGTAAGCTGTGGCTCAGTGAGGTGAAACAATTTGCCTACGATCATAAAACTAATAAGTGAATGACCTTGGAGTCAGTCAAACTCTCAAACCCATTTTTCCTCACCACACTACCCTGCTAGACCTATTTGATAAAGGTCACAGCTTTGACAGCTAGAGGCCTGGTAGAGATGATTTTCTTTGTACATATTGGCGATTTTATCTTCAGCTTTTTGTATTGTTGCAAATTCACACTGTAACCATTGGATAACTCTGGCAGGTGAATTGGGCCCTGTGTCATCAAGAAAGGGGACTATTTAGAATGTTGAAAGTAGCCACTTGGATTTTTCCTTTTCCAATAATGAAATATTTTTAAAAGAGGAATTTATTGGGATTGTTGGGATTGTAAGCAGGTTTCATTTCTACTTTGGCCTTGATGGAAAAAATGAGGAGGTACAGAAAAGTTGAATCAGTGATGGAGTGATGACTTGCCTAATGTTCTGGAAATGATACAAAAAATTTTAGTTAATTTCATTTTTTAGCATTTTTAGTTTAATGCTATCTTTTTAATCACCCATCCATTCTCTGCCTACCCCAACCCCCAGCTCTTATACAAAAACACCTAGCACAGTCCTTTAAAAAGCTGCTCTTCATAATGGCTCTGAACTCATTCATTCAGTAATTATCAGTTGTACATATACTATGCACCAAGTACCTTTCTAAACCTGGGCAGTACTGAAGAGAAGAAGACAGATAAGTTTCCTGCTCACATGAAACCTTGCATTCTAGAGGAAAGAGATAAGCAATAAATGAACAAACAAATACACATGTCAAACCGCTAGCCAGATTAATAAAAAAGAAAAGAGAGAAGAATCAAATGGATGCAATAAAAAGCAATAAAGGGGATATCACCACCGATTCCACAGAAATACAGACTACCATCAGAGATTACTACAAACAACTCTATGCACATAAACCAGTAAACCTGGAAGAAATGGATAAGTTCCTGGACACTTGCACCCTCCCAAGCCTAAACCAGGAAGAAGTTGAAACCCTGAGTAGACCAATAATAAGGGCTAAAGTTGAGGCAGCAATTAATAGCCTACTAACAAAAACATCCCAGGTCCAGATGGGTTCACAGCTGAATTCTACCAGACATCCAAAGAGGAGCTGATACTACTCCTTCTGAAACTATTCCAAACAATCCAAAAACAGGAAATCCTTCCCAAATCATTTTATGAGACTAACATCATCCTGATACCAAACCCTGGCAGAGATTCAACAAGAAAAGAAAACTTCAGACCAATATCCATGAGGGACATAGATGCAAAAATCTTCAATAAAATACTGGCAAACCGACTGCAACAGCACATCAAAAAGCTTATCCATCATGATCAAGTAGGCTTCATCCCAGGGATGCAAGGCTGGTTCAACATATGCAAGTCTATAAATGTAATTCACTACATAAACAGAACAAAAGACAAAAACCACATAATTATCTCAATAGATGCAGAGAAGTCCTTTGACAAAATTCAACAGCTCTTTATGCTAAAAACTTTCAAAAACTAGGTATCGACAGAACATATCTCAAAATAATAAAAGCTATTTATGACAAACCCACAGCCAATATCATACTGAATGGGCAAAAACTGGAACATTCCCTTTGAAATCTGGCACTAGACAAGGATGCCTTCTCTCACCATTCCTATTCAATATAGTATTGGAAGTTCTAGCCAGAGCAATCAGGCAAGAAAAAGAAATAAAGGGTATTCAATTAGGAAAAGAGAAGTCAAATTGTCTCTATTTGCAGATGACATGA
>CAUYQU010020061.1:0-12153 GCA_963574635.1 Cheracebus regulus
TTGTGGATTTATCCACCTGTCGTCTTTGTAATTGCCGACTTTCAGATTGGGTCTCTGAGTGGACATCCAGCTTGTTGGTGATGAAGTTTTTTCTGTTTCTTAGTTTTCCTTTGGTGGACGCCCCTTACCCACAGAGCTAGGGCTTCCCGGGTTCAGGTGTGCTTGCTGTGAAACTCTCAGTCCTCATCGCTTCCAATTGCTGTTCTCCTTGTGGGGATAGGACCAGCCGAGCCTGACTAAAAGGGCACCCAGTCTCGTATATTCCACACCGAGAAGTGCCACGCCAGCGCGCCGGCAAAACAGCCGTCCCGGCCAAAAGAGTCGCGCTGGTGATCCGTGTGGCTCCTCCGCCGGGAACCTCCCAGTCTGTGGGCAATAAAAATTCATTGGAAATTGCGGTGTCCACTTGCTCTCTGCGCTTTCACTGGGAGCTACAATCCTGAGCTGCTACTATGTGGCCGTCTTGGATCTCTCTCTGCCCGGTGATGAAGTTTTTTCTGTTTCTTAGTTTTCCTTTGGCGGACGCTCGTTCCCCACAGAGCTGGACCTTCCCGGGTTCACTGTGCTTGCTGTGAAACTCTCAGTCCTCAGCGCTTCCAATTGCTGTTCTCCTTGTGGGGACGGGACCAGCCCAGCCCGTCCCGTATACTCTGCACTGAGAAGCACCGCACCGGGGCCCTGGCAAAACAGCCACGCCGGCCAGAAGAGTCACACTGGCGACCTGTGTGACTCCTCTGCCGGGAATCTCCCGTTCTGTGGGCAACAAAAATTCGTCTGAAATTGCGGCGTCCACTCACTCTCTGCGCTTTCACTGGCGGCTACAATCCTCAGCTGCTGCTTCGTGGCCATCTTGGATCTCTCTCCCCTGCCTGCTTTTTAAGGCATCATTAAATACCACTTTCTTAGATCCACAGATACTAACATAGAGCATAGCCTGACCCATAATAAACACTCAGTAAATTGTAGGTATATATTAGATAAGAATTGTTCGTAACTTCTTTTCAATACCATCATTACCTGATTCCCAATAAATTGTAGACATTTTGAGTAATATACATCTACAAACTATGGAAAAGCAGTATTATCAGTAAGTGTAAGCAAGTTTAATGTAAAGTGAATGCATAAATGATTAATGTGTAGAATTTAGTTTTCATCTCTGAATGTTCATCAGTGTTTTGTTTGTGGGGTTTTTTTTGTTGTTGTTGTTGTTTGAGACAGAGTTTCACTCTTGTTGCCCAGGCTGGAGTGCAATGGTGAGATCTCGGCTCACTGCACCCTCCATCTCCTGGGTTTAGGCGATTCTCCTGCCTCAGCCTCCCAAGTAGCTGGGATTACAGGCACCTGCCACCACGCCCAGCTATATTCTGTGTTCTTGTCTCCTTTCCTCAAAAAATTGCATTAAGAGCAGGATCATTACTTGTTTTTGCCACCAGTGCTAACATGAAGGCTCACAAATGGGAAGTGCTTCACAAGCGTGGCTTGAATTCACCAAAGCTCTGTCTTCACTTTGTGTTGTTGTGGTAACCCTATCAAAACAGGAAATGAAGCTAGTTTACCATGACTTGTTCATAATTTACTCATGCTGGTTCCCTTTTCTTCCCTAAGTGAATAATGTACTCCAGAATTTCATGGGCTTCTTCCACATTTATTGATCAGTACACTTCTAGAATCTGTTTCCCACTTGCCCTAGCACTGGAAGGGTCATGTGGCCAGAGAGCTCTGGTTCCTTTTTTTTTTTTTTTTAACTGCTTTACAAAGAAGTAAGTGATATACAAAATATTGCACACGTTTAAAATATGACATTGGATAAATTTTAATACATTATACACCCATGAAATCATCAACACAATTGGGATAAGGAACATACTCATTGCCTCCAAAAGTTACCTGGTTTCCATTTGTAATCTTCTTCCTTCCATTCCCAGGCAACCCTGGGGGTAAATCCAAAGTAAACCCAGGATTACTTTGTATTTTCTGTAAATAGAAATCCTTTTCTTTTGGTCTGGCTTCACTCACCATAATTATTTGAGATTCATCTGTGTTGCATATATCAATAGTTCATTTCCTTTTATTATCAAATAGCAGGAATCTCATTTCCTTTTATTATCAAATAGGAATCCATCTGTTTTGAGACTTGAGATGGGTGTGCTCACTTTGGACCTTAATGTCCTCCCATTCCCCATGATTCATGGATCTTAGGATAGAATTCATCCAGGACTTTGAGGTTATCCATTTAAGATGACTAGACACTCTCAATATCTTGGGCTTCTCAAGGGCAGAGTATTATTTATAATCTTTACATCCTAATGTTAGAATGTTAGAATAGTTCTTGATATATAGAAGGTACTAACCCAATGCTGGATAAAAGTTTCCCCCTTTATTGGCCAGGTGTGGTGGCTCATGCCTGTAATCCTAGCACTTTGAGAGGCCAAGGGAAGAGCATCACTTGAGTTCAGGAGTTTGAGACCAGCCTGGGCAACATTGTAGATCCCTGTCTCTACAAAAAAATTTTTTTAATTAGCCAGGTGTGGGGGTACTCGCCTGTGGTCCCTGCTACTCTAGAGGCTGGGGCTGCAGTGAGCCTCCATTGTGCCACTGCACTCTAGCATGGGTGACAGAGAGATCCCATCTCAAAAAAAAGGAAAGAAATATTTAATTTTTTCTCTTTAACATGTCTCATCCTCCCTTAATTTTTTTTTTTTAAGCTGGATGCCATGGCATGTGCCTGTAATCCCAACTACTGAGAAGCCTGAGGCAGTGAGCTTGGGAGTTTGGGACCAGACTTGGCAGCATAGTGAGACTTCATCTCATTATCCAAAAAAAAAAAAACAAAACCGTTTTGGTTAATTATAGTAAAAAACATAAAATCTGCCATCTTAACCATTTTTAAGTAGGTTCAGTATGTGTTAAATATATTCACATTGTTGTGCAACAGATTTTCATCTTGGAAAATTGAAAATTTATACTCCTTGAACACTTCTCCCAGTTTCTTCCTCTCCTCAGCCCTTTGTAATCACCATTCTCCTTTCTGATTCTCTGAGTTTGTTAATATTAGATATCTTATAAAAGTGAAATCATACAGTATTTGTCTTTTTGTGACTGGCTTATTTCTGTTGATATAATGTCCTCAAGGTTCATCCATGTGATAGAATGACCTTTTTGGTTTTCCCCCCCTACTTTTATTGGGGCATAATTGACAAACAAAAGTTTTATATATTTACTGTGTACAATGTGATGTTTTGATAAATGTATACTATGCGAAATGATCCCCACAGTAAAGCTAATCAAGATACCCATCACTTCACATAGTTACATTTATGTGTGTGGTGGTGTGGGGGCAAGAACATTTAAGATGTATTTCTGTTTTTTTGGTTTTTTTGAGACAGTGTTTCGCTCTTGTTGCCTAGGCTGGAGCGCAGTGGCGCAATCTCAGCTCACTGCAACCTCCACCTCTTGGGTTGACTCAGCCTCCTGAGTAGCTGGGATTATAGGTACCCACCATCATGCCTGGCTCTCTTTTATATTTTTAGAACAGAATAGGTTTCACCATGTTGTTCAGGCTGGTTTCACAGGTGATCTGCCTGCCTTGGCCTCCCAAAGTTCTGGGATTACAGGCATGAGCCACCATGCCCAGCCAATAATAATAACCATTCTAATAGCTGTGAGGTGATCCCTCATTTTGCTTTTGATTGGCATTTTTCTGATTAATGATTTTGAGCATTTTTTTCATACACCTGTTGGTCATTTGTATGCCTTCCTTTGAGAAATGGCTATTCAGGTTCTTTGCCGCCTCTCCCCATCATCCCTGTCTTATTTTTTTCCATTTTAAAACAGGGCTCTATGTTTCCCAGGCTAGTCTTGAACTCTTGGTCTCAAACAATCTTCCTACCTCAGCCTCCTGAATAGCTAGAACTACAAGCAGGTGCCACTGCGCCTGGCCTTTGCCCATTTTAAAATATTTTGTTCGTTTCTTACTATTGAATTGTTTTGAGTTTCTTATATATTTTAAATATTAGCCTCTTATCAGATAAGTGGTTTGTAAATATTTTCTCCCATTCGTTAGGTTGTCCCTTCACTATGTTGATTGCTATTTTTGCTGTGCAGAAGCTTTTTAGTTTGATGTCATTCAGTTTGTCTATTTTTGCTTTTGTTGCCTGTGCTTTGGGGGTCATAACCAAAAAATAATTGCCCAGACCAGTGTCAAGAAGCTTTCCCCCATACTTTGTTGTAATTTTATGATTTCAAGTTTTACACTTTTTGTCTTTAACCTGTCTTGGTTTGATTTTTTTATAAGGTGTGAAATAGCCATCAGTTTTATTCATTTGCATGTAGGTATCCAGTTTTCCCAGCCTCAGTTATTGAACAGACTACCCTTTATGTTTGGGCTCTGTATTCTGCTCTATTTGTCTAATTTTATGCCAGTACCATGCTGATACCCTGCCCCTACTCAGCTTTATTAAGGTGTAATTGACAAATACAAACTAGTATATGAAGCTGAGGTGGAGGTGCTGGGAAAAAAATTAGTATATATTTATGGTGTACAACACGATGTTTTGATATATGTGTATATTGTGAAATGAGTAAATGAAGTTAATTAACATACCCCTTATCTCACATACTTACCTTTTTTGCGGTTAGAATGTTTAAGATCTAATCTTTTAGCAATTGGCAAGTATGTAATACGTTATTATTAACTATAGTCCCTATGCGTAGGATAGATCTCTAGAACTTATTCATCCTGGTTAACTGAAACTTTATACTCTTAACAAATCATCTGCACATTCCATCCTATCCCCACAGTGTCATGCTGTTTTGGTTGCTATAGCTTAATAGTGTATTTTGAAAGCAGGTGACTTGATTCCTCCACCTTTGTTCTTGCTGAAGATTGCTTTGGCTATATGGAGTCTTTTGTGGTTTCATATATGAATTTAAGGGTTGCTTTTTCTGTTTTTGTGAAAAACGCCATTGGAACTTTGATAGGGATTGCATTGAATCTGCAGACCACTTTGAGTAGTGTGGACATTTTAAGAATATTAATTCACGCCCAGCACAATGGCTCACGCCTATAATCCCAACACTTTGGGAGGCTGAGGTGGGAGGATCACTTAAGTCCAGGAGTTTGAGACCAGCCTGGATAACATAGTGAGACCCCATCTCTACCAAAAAAAGTTTTTAAATTAAAAAAATTAGCCAGACATGGTTTTTGGATGTTGAATTGAATTTTCTTGTTTTTTGTTTTGTTTTGAGACGGAGTGTCACACTGTAGGCCAGGCTGGAGTGCAGTGGCATGCTCTTAGCTCACTATAACCTCTGATTCCCGGGTTCAAGTGATTTTCCTGCCTCAGCCTCCTGAGTAGTTGGAATTACAGGCACCCACCACCATTTTCTGCTAGTTTTTTGTATTTTTAGCAGAGACAGGTTTTCACTATGTTGGCCAGGATGGTCTCCAACTCCTGACCTCGTGATCTGCCCGCCTCAGCCTCCCAAAGTGCTGGGAAGGCATGAGCCACTGCACCCATTGAAGTTCCTTGTTTTTTCAAAGGCTGAATAGGCTGGGCATGGTGTGCTCACCTGTAATCCCAGCACTTTGGGAGGTCAAGGCGGGTGGATCACCTGAGGTCAGGAGTTCAAGACCAGCCTGGCCAACGTGGTGAAACCCCATCTCTACTAAAAATACAAAAATTAGCCGGGCATGGTGGCCCAGGCCTGTAATCCCAGCTACTCGGGAGGCTGAGGCAGGAGAATCCCTTGAACCTGGGAGATGGAGGTTGCAGTGAGCTGAAACCGCGCCATTGCCCTCCAGCCTGGGCTACAAGAGTGAAACTCCGTCTCAAAAAAAAAAAAAAGGGGGTAAAAAAGAAAGGCTGAATAATATTCCACTCTTTGTATATGCTACATTTTCTTTATCTGTTCCTCCATAGTGGACATTTGGATTGCTTCCACATCTTGGGTATTGTGCACAATGCTGCAATGAACATGAATCTGCCAATAGCTCTTAGAGATTCTGCTTTGGATTGTTTTGCATATATGCACAGAAGTGGGATTGCTGGACCATTCGGGAATTCTACTTTTAATTTGTTGAAGAACTTCAAAGTAGTTACACCATTGCACATACTCAGTAGAGTACTAGGGTTTGAATTTCTCTACATCCTCACCAACACTTACTGTTTTCTATTTGTTTTTAATAGTGGCAGTCATAATTGATATGTGGTGATAGCTTATTGTGGTTTCGATTTGCATTTCTCTAATGATTCATGATGATCAATGTCTTTATATGTGTCTTCTTTTCAAATATGTTTATTCAACATTATGTCTTCTTTTTTAATGTTCCTTTTTAATGAATTATCTTTGGATTCCTGTGATAAGAGACACACTTATAGGAAAAAGCTGCAGTGTGGTGGTAGTTAGGGACAAAAGGGATTGAGTAAAACAAGATATAGTTGATAATGTCAAAGTGATTTTAAAGCATAAACTATTCAGAGACACCTGAAAGTTCATGATATGCCCTATTTGCCCAGTATCAACATTAAAATATATAAAATAAAACGGAGAAATCCAACGAGAAACTAGCAAGTATAGAATTGTTATGGAAGAGTGCAACCCTCTTTGTCATCAGTTCTATGAAAGACAGATTGTGTAAACCAAAAAGGCAGCAGAATGGTTAAGTGGAACAGAAGGAACAGACCAAACTCTGTGGACAGGATCACACCTTTTTTTCAAGTAGGACCAGATGAGAATGATCTCATGTTTTCTCACTTGAAAGGAGGAAGTTAGTTACTTGTCACGGATTGTTGACACAGTAGTGGGGCACACTGACCGTAAGCTCCTCTCTCCAAAAATTTTGTTGAATTATAATTTTGCAGAAGAAATTATGGCCACATTTGACTGTTAACACTAGAAATTTATAATATTAACACTAGAAAATTGTAATGTTGGGTTTAAACCAATATTTTGTAACCAGTGTTTGTAACTAATTTATGCTATTATTGAACATAATCATGTTCTATGATTTGAATTACCAAAATAGAATTTTTATTTCTAAAAATATTCTCAGTATTAAGTAAGCTTGTTTATTATATATGCTTTTAAATCTATTTTGTTAAATTATTGTAATATGCTTTTGCCTGTCTAACTGAAAATCAGTGGCTTAAGGCCTCATGCAGCAAACCAAAGCAAAATAAGATTTGAGTAGTGATTATTTTACTTCAAAAATATATTTCATTTCAAAGCATTTTGGACCACCTGTGTGCTGCGTGTTAATGGTGTTTTAGGATAATTGGATCTGAGTAAGACATAGTTCTCCTCCAGTGCCTTATCTTGTCATAGAATCAGACAAACAAATTAGTAATTTTTAGGATAAAAAGACTGATAAATATTATTATAGAAGCATAAACATTATTTTTTATTTATTTAATTTGGAGACAGAGTCTCACTCTGTTGCCCAGGCTGGAATGCAGTGGTGTGATCTTGGCTCACTGCCACCTCCACCTCCCAGATTCAAGCGATTGTTGTGGGTCAGCCTCCCGAGTAGCTGGAATTACACACTCGGCTAATTTTTTTGTACTTTTAGTAGAGGCAGGGTTTTACTATGTTGTCCAGGCTGGTCTCAAAACTCCTGTCCTCAAGTTATCTGCCCACCTAAGTCTCCAAAGTGCTGAGATTGCAGGTGTGAGCCACTGCACCCGGCCTTAGAAGCATAAACTTTAGAATAAGGGTATTTTACTGTTTTCTAGCCTTTACCCCAAGGAAACAAGAAATGTTGTCTTATTGCCTGTCAATATTATTTTATTGCTTTGGTTAGTGGCCCAAATGTTGACATTTATTAATATGAAAAATTCTTATACACAAATTTTAATAGAATGTTTATCCTAAAGATAGCAGAAATACTGAATATTCAAATTCACAAAATTGAAGGTATAATTTTTATTATTGCTTTTGCTTAGAATTCTGGTATATCAGACATTAAGGACAATGTGGAAAGAACTGGGCTGCATGTTATTGCTACAGATGTGTTTTTTGAAGAATACTTTCTAGGTTTTGTTATAAAACTACCCAAACTTTTTTGTTTGTTTGTTTTTTGAGACGAAGTCTCACTCTGTCCCTAGGCTGCAGTGCAGTGGTGTAATCTTGGCTCACTGCAAACTCCGCCTCCAGGGTTCAAGCTGTTCTCCTGCCTCAGCCTCCTGAGAGCTGGGACTACAGACGTGCGCCACCATGCCCAGCTAATTTTTGAATTTTTAGTAAAGACAGTGTTTCACCAAGTTGGCCAGGATGGTCTCAATCTCTTGACCTTGTGATCCTCCTGCCTCGGCCTCCTGAAATGCTGGGATTACAGGCATGAGCCGCAGTGCCCCGCCAAAACTACCCAAACATCTTGATTCAGTGTCCTGGGGGAAAAAATCATCATGTAAGTGAGATAAACAAAGTTAATACAAGTAATCAAAGCGTTCTCTTGGTCCATTTTTGTTAGGGATAAAGATGTATGGTTGTAGGTTATTTGAATGTTTCTTCTGTGTCAGAGGAATTTGATATAACAATAGGAAGTTGTTTTGGAGGCAGAAGTGATTACTCTCACCAGAATGCAGTTGCTAAGACAATTGGAAAATGCTTTTTTGTGTATATTACTGGGTAAAACCCATGTTTCTGGGTTATGAAAATAGGCATCCACACAGTTAACAGGGCTAACTGTTAATTTTGAGAGTCACTAGGTGCCATCTCATGTCAGTTGCATTCATACTCTCTAATTTGAGGTCTTTTTGTGATAATATACATGCTACCTTCATGGGTATGAAACAGGTGTTTACACGGAGTGTTAAAAATGTAATACTTTACCAATTTGCGTTATTTCTGCAAATATTCTGAGAGCTGTTTTTAATGCCATCTGTCTCTCTTTTTTAAGCTCTGCTTATGATAATGTCAACAAAGTTCGAGTAGCTATCAAGAAAATCAGCCCCTTTGAGCACCAGACCTACTGCCAGAGAACGCTGAGGGAGATAAAAATCTTACTGCGCTTCAGACATGAGAACATCATTGGAATCAATGACATTATTCGAGCACCGACCATCGAGCAAATGAAAGATGTGTATCCTTTTTGGGTAACTAGCCAGTTCCACTGCTTGGTAACCTTGTTGAATAAATAGAATTTGAAATTTCCTGAACTTAAAGGAAAAGTGTATTAAACATGCTAAAGGGAAAGTTGTGATCTGCTTGCCATTTACTCCCTAAGTCTAGTTATGGAACATCTTGGTTTACTCCATTTCCAGTCATGTTTTTTCTATCCAAGGGATGGTTTATTGTGATGATGAAAAGGAAGAGGGAAGATCATTAGTAGACTAAGAAAGAGGGTGCCCTGCCTATCTACCTGGTGAAATCAGGACTGTCCTCATCTTAGAGTCAGGTCACCACCTCCTTAGGTCTCAGTTTCCCCACCTTTAAAATGAATGAACTGATAGTCATAATCTTTAAGGTCGACCAAGCTCTGAAATTATGTCATTAGCTATGACCAACGTTTAGAAATCTAGACTGAGCAGGTCTAGAGGATGCTGCCTGGGTAAAGGCTCCATTTGAAAGATAGAGAGGTTAAGTATACTCTATGTAAGAAGAGGATCTGCCAGAACGGAGAGGGTTAGGCTAGTACAGCACTCCTACCAGCTTACCCAATTTGTATTCCACCCCTCCAGGGCGTGGCAGCTCACACTGTCTCTAGACAGCCCTTTCCATTTTTAAATAGCTCTCTTAATAAGTTGTAGTGATATTTGAAATGAAATGCCTCCTGCCACTACCACCTGTTGGTCCTACTTTACTTTTTGCTATGAAAATAAGCCTCTTTCAGATTACAGATTTTAAAATCATGTTTCGTTTGAATCCCTTGCTGTGCCACATCCAGCATAAATCCATAGGAGACAGAGATTTCTATTTGCACAGAAGTGAATAAAAGAAATGCAGAAACACTGCTAATGAAATAATATGATGACATTAAAGGCTAAAGTCTTTAGTAATTTAATTTCTGTAAGAAAGAAAGTAGCCATATCTAAAGTTTTAGGTAGTTGGATACATGACCAGGAAAGAAAGCAAGAGGAGCAAAACTAGCACAAACTCTTTCTTAGCACAACTTGCCCATAGTCTTGTTTATTTAGGATCTTTTTTTTTTTTTTTTGGAGACAGAGTTTCACTCTTGTTGCCCAAGCTGGAGTGCAGTGGGGCAGTCTCTGCTCACTGCAGCCTCCGCCTCATGGGTACAAGTGATTGTCCTTCCTCAGCCTCCTGAGTAGCTGTGATTACAGGTGCATGCCACCATGCCAGGCTGCATTTTTTGTATTTTCAGTAGAGATGAGGTTTCACCATGTTGGCTAGTCTGGTCTCGAACTCCTGACCTCAGGTGATCCACCTGCCTTGGCCTCCCAAAGTGCTTGGGTTACAGGCACGAGCCACCACACCCCACTATTTAGGATCCTAACAGTAATGGAAGAGTCAAGTTAATAGACTTAGGGTTGGATTTACTAGTAAGAGTTAGTTTCTTGACCTGTATTTCTGGAAGTTTTATGATTGGCTTTTGAGGAGCTTGGGAGAGGAGGGGAGGAACAAGAAGGAAAAGAATAGTGACATTACAGGTTACTGAACCAAACAGAGGAGGGAACATGTACCACTTAGAGGGCACCAGTGTTTCCGGCAAACCTCGGAGGGGTTTCATTGATTTTGGACAATTTAGAGAACAAAGAGGTTGAGACTTCAAGATTGGCCAGTGTTTCCGTAACATCCACTTTCAGATCTCAGTCTAGGCCCATAGCTGTGTCAGTCAGATATGCTATACTGCCTGCCATCTCACAGGACCTAAACGGAGTTAAGGACTTCAGATTCCTTCCATGAAGGAAACCAAGTTTTCCTCAGTTTTTTCTTTACCTTAAAGGCCTCGTGGTATAATAATGGACCATTTGGGAAGAGAGTCAAGAGAGGATGCATTTTTGTTTTCAATGCTTTGCTAAATGTGACCAGCTAATTGGTGTTTTACCTTAACCTGTACAAACAGATATATAGTACAGGACCTCATGGAAACAGATCTTTACAAGCTCTTGAAGACACAACACCTCAGCAATGACCATATCTGCTATTTTCTTTACCAGATCCTCAGAGGGTTAAAGTATATCCATTCAGCTAATGTTCTGCACCGTGACCTCAAGCCTTCCAATCTGCTGCTCAATACCACCTGTGATCTCAAGGTCAGCCAGGTTATTTACTATTAGGATGATATATATTGAAAAACTCTTTGACTGAAGCACAGTTATATTTGTTATTATTCATATTTAAAATTACAACAGAAATACCCAAAAACTTTTTTTTTTTGTTTTGAGATGGAGTCTCACTATGTTAACCAGGCTGGAGTGCAGTGGTACAATCTCAAGCTCACTGTAATCTCCGCCTTCCAGGTTCAAATATTTCTCCTGCCTCAACCTACTGAGTAACTTGGATTACAGGTGTGCACCACCAGGCCTGGCTAATTTTGCCTTTTTAGTAGAGACAGGATTTCACCATGTTGGCCATGCTGGTCTCAAACTCCTGACCTCAGATGATCTGCCTGCCTCAGCCTCCCAAGGTGCTGGGATTACAGGCTTGAGCCACCACACCCAGCCCAAAAACATTTTTATGGCAAAAAGGCTAGTTTTCTTCTTCCTTATCACATTGCCCCTTTCTCCCTAGAGATTTTTTTGAGAGAAAGGAAAAGAAAGAAAAAGAAAGAGTGAAAGAAAGAAGAAAAAAGAATGAGAGAGAGAAAGAAAGAGGAAGAGAGAGAGGGAGAGAGAACGGGATCCTTGTTCTATTGCCCAGGCTAGAATGCAGTCTAAAACTGGGTATTAAAAACCTCTTTTATGCCAATAGTTGTGCTTAATAATGGAGACAGAAAGGAATAAGGGATGAAAATAACAAACAAGCAGCCAACCAATCTTTTATTTAAACCTGTGAGATGCTATGCAATTGCCGAGCAGTGATTTACTTCCAATTATGTGGTCACTTTTAAAATAGGTGTAATATGATACTGAGAAAAATGTATGCTTTGTGGATTTGGGGTGGAGAGTTCTGTAAATATTTGTTAAGTTTACTTGTTCCAGGTCTGAGTTCAAGTCCTGGATATCCTTGTTAATTTTCTATCTCGTTGAT
>CAUYQU010020062.1:0-23312 GCA_963574635.1 Cheracebus regulus
AAATTAATATTCAAACAAAAAACACCCAAAATAGCCGATAAAATCCAAACAAAAAAAAAAAAAAAAAAAAAAAAAAGCTGGAGGCATCATGCTACCTGACTTCAAACTATATTACAAGGCAACAGTAATCAAAATAGCATGGTACTGGTACCAAAACAGAGATAAAGACCAATGGAACAGAGGCCTCAGAAAGAATGCCACACAACTACAAACATCTGATCTTTGAGAAACCTGACGAAAACAAGCAATGGGGAAAGGATTACCTATTTAATAAATAGCGTTGGGGAAACTGGCTAGCCATTTGCAGAAAGCCGAAACTGAATCCCTTTCTTACACCTTATACAAAAATTAACTTTAGATGGATTAAAGATTTAAACATGAGGCCTAACACCATAAAAATCTAGAAGAAAACCTAGGCAATACCACTTAGGATCTAGGCATGGATAAGAAATTCGTGACTAAAACACCAAAAGCAATGGCAACAAAAGCCGAAATTGACAAATGATATCTAATTAAACTTAAGAGCTTCTGCACATGAAAAGAAACTATCATTTAGAGCGACCCAGAAACCAACAGAATGGGAAAAAAAAATTGCAATCTACCCATCTGACAAAGGGCTAATATTCAGAATCTATGAAGAACTTAAACCAATTTACAAGAAACAAACAACCCCATCAAAAATGGGCAAAGGATATAAACAAACACTTCTGAAAAGATGACATTTATGCAGCCAACAAACATATGAAAAAAAGATCATCAGTCACTAGTCATTAGAGAAATGCAAATCAAAACTACATTGAGATACCACCTCACACCAGTTGGAATGGTGATCATTTAAAAATCTGGAGACAACAGATGCTGGAGAGGTTGTGGAGAAATAGGAACACTTTTACACTGTTAGTGGGAGAGTAAGTTAATTCAACCATTGTGGAAGACAGTGTGGTGATTCTTCAAGGATCTAGAAATAGAAATACCATTTGACTGAGTAATCCCATTACTGGGTATATACCCTACAGATTATAAATCATTCTATTATAAGGACACATGCATATGTATGTTTATTGCAGCACTATTCACAATAGTAAAGACTTGGAACCAACCCAAATGCTCATCAGTGATACACTGGATAAAGAAAATGTGGCACATATACACAATGGAATACTATGTAGCCATAAAAAGGATAAGTTCACATCCTTTACAGGGACATGGATGAAACTGGAAACCATCATTCTCAGCTAACCATCACAAGAACAGAAAACCAAACACCACATGTTCTCACTCATAAGTGGGTGTTGAACAATGAGAATACATGGATTACAGGGAGGGGAACATCACACACTGAGGCCTGGGGAGTGGGGTCTAGGGGGGAAATAGCAGGGAGTAGGGGGTTGAGGAGGGATAGCATTAGGAGAAATACCTAATGTAGATGATGGGGCAATGGATGCAGCAAACCACCAACATGGCACGCATATACCTATGTAACAAATCTTTATGATCTGCACATGTACCCCAGAACTTAAAGTATAAAAAATAAATAAATAAGAAATAAAAAATAATTTTGTAAATATTATATTTTCAAAGGCAGTTATATTCTTGAGGTGAGCTTTATACTAAAAAATTCTCTGGACTGAATAAAAAGTTATGTCTAAGAGAGCAAAAGACAATGTGAGCAATGAAATAAAAGCTTTTAAAGTACACATTGTGTGTACATTGTATGTGAAGACACAACAACCTTTTAGAGTTGAGGAAGAGATGATAGAGCTGTTAATTAAATCCCAAGATCTTCTTAGGTGAGCAAACAAAGTTATGTTAAGGCAAAGGCAAAGAAAATGTAAGGTTCTGTGATAAAGACACCATCAGAGTCCCTGACTTCATTTATAGTACTGTTAGGGAGTGAATGTTTGTATCTCCTCAAAATTCATTTGTGGAAGCCCTAACCTCCAGTGCAACGGTATTTGGAGGTCAAGTTTGGGAGGTAATTAGGTTTAGTATGAGGTATTAGAATGGGGTCCTCATGATGGAATTATAAGAAGAAACCAAAGAATTCCCAAGAAGGCAGCCATCTGAAAGGCTAGAAGAAATCCCTCAGTGGAATACGACCATGCTGGCACCCTTATCTTAGACTTTCAACCTTTAGAACTGTGATAAATAAATGTCTCTTTTTCATACTAACCAGTCTATAGTATTCTGTTATAGTAGCCGAAGCTCACTAAGACAAGTACATAGCAGCTTAGAGATCCTTTGAAAAAGATCTCCAAAATTTCCAAAATATAGCCCTTTCCCTGAATGCTTCCCTAAACTACAATACTTTAATTATATGTGTGTATATATTCTGTGATCTTGAGTGAAATACTTTACTGTGTTAAACTGGGAGTGGGATGAGGTCAAATTATAAATTTGGTAATACATACATTTTCTGGCACTACAAGTCACTACAAAAAGTATTCCAAAAGCAACAATAGCACTAACCCTCAAACTCTCATATGTAACCCTGGAAACTAGATTTTTGGCTAAAGTAATATTTATTTTTATCAGAAGGACCTGGGACTCCTAGAGAATACCTACATCCTGCTTAGGACAGGAAAAAATAGGTCTGGTACCTTCCATTGTTCTCAGAAAGTGACTGTAATTTCAAAAATATGAGGGAAACTCTACTCTAGAAAGTTCTCTGAGCTGAATGAAAAGCTGTGTCCAAGACAGTTAAGATTACATAAAGACAATATGAATAATGAGCAAAGCCTCCATTAACCTTTGTTTTTGAGATCAAGAAGACATGACAGAGCTGTCAATTAAATTCTAAGATCTTCCTAGATAATAGAAATCAGGCTTGTTAAGGCAAAAAAAAAAAAAAAAGAGAGAGAGAGGGAAAGAGAGAGATAGAGATTCTGTGGTAAAGACACAATCTTTATCACAGGAAAAACGTAAAGTGCTTAATTATACAGGACTCCAAGAACAAGTTTACATAATTTGAAAGAAGATATTTTGGGATTCATCACGGAAGCAACATAACCCACAGAGAGCAAAGAAGAACGAAACAGGACAGCTGCCTACCTGGGATTGGCATAGAGCCAAGAGAGGCTCCACATCATGGAGAAATGATGAGTGAGTGACAGTCCCCAAGGACCCACACTTCTGCCATGAACCTGTACAATCCTGGGCACAGGAGATCCCCCTGACACTCCCTGCCAACCCTGCCCTCCACCAGGCCTGCAGACTTACATGAAGAGCTGAATGGAGTTGAATTCGTGGTGATTAGGAGTAGACAGACTGAAGACCTCCTCAAAACCTTGCCAGGCAAAGCCCACTGGCCTGGGCCCCCAGCACAGCCACCCTGCCCCGACCTGAACACTTGGGCTGATAGCAGCTGCATTTCTATGGGATGGAGCTGCCAGAGGTAACACAACAGACCTATCATTTTTTTCTTTTTTTTTTTCTTTTCTTTTCTTTTTTTGCCACTTCCATAGACCCCATCCCTACTACCTTCAGGCTGGGAAGAGGGTGAAGCGCCTAAGGACTATTATAGGCCTCCAGCATAGAACAACTGCCTTACAGAAAAGAGGCCAGACTATTTTCCATGCAGGCCCATGTGCCTGCTACTTCTCATTAGGCAGGGCCTCTCGACTTGAGTCTCCAGCACAGCTGCCCTGCTCCAACTTAGGCACTTCAGTTGGTGTTAGTTCTGCATTTCTCTGGGGAGGAAATCCCAGAGACAAACCACAGGTTCTCTACCATTGCCATGGCAGCAGTACAGCTCTTGCTGCTCTCGGGCTGGAGAAGGAACACAGAGACTGATTGCTTTCCTGGAACCTCCAGCATGCTACAGCCACCATATGAAAAGGACCCCAGTCTTTCTTCCCTGTGACTCCCTCACCCCCTACTCTTCACCAGGCAGAGCCCCCATCTTGGGCCCTCCTCATAGTATCCCCACCCCCAGCTGACATTCCCATTGGAGTGGCTATGTGTCTCTCTGGGGTGAAGTTCCCAGAGGCCACTGACAGCCACTTTGCCACTGTCACTGCCGTGGTAATGCCCTTGCTGTCCTTGGGCTAGGGAACAAACACAGATTACTTTGCTGGCACTTCCAGCATAGGGAGCTACCATACAGAGATGAGCCAGTCTCTCCTTCCTGTGAGCCCCTGACCCCCTGCTCTTCACTAGGCAGGACCCTGGCCTTGGGCCCATAGTGTTATCTCCCCACCTCCAGCTGAACATTCTCACTGGGAGCAGCCCTGTGTTTCTCTGCCACTACCACTGCAGTGGTGTCTACCCATGCTGCCACTAGGCTGAGGAAGGAACAAAGAGACTGACTACTTACATCTTCAGAATGCCACAGACACACTACAGAGAAGAGACCACTGTCTCCCCATGACCCTCATGCCCCTGCTGCTCTTCACCAGGCAGGGCCCCCTGGCTTGGGCTCACAATACAGCCACCTCACCCCATGCTGATCATTCTGATTGGCAGCAGCTATGCTTTTCTCTGAGTGGAGTCCATGGACACAAGTGACAGGCCCTCTGCCATTGCCACTGCCAGGGTTTCTGCCCTTAAATGGGGGAGGGAACAAAATGCCTGAGCTCACCCCAGGGCTATGGTGAGCAGCCTGGAAATGCCAAGCCAAGATCTATGGCCACCATTCTCAAGTAGGAGAGAAGCCCACAGTATCAGAGCACTGAGAGAGAGCACAGCTACAAATGTGAGGAAATACAGAGGAGCCACATGGATGATCAACAGCCTACCTACCAGTCATTATGCTTAGACACCATCTATTGGATCCCAGCCCAAATTTTAACAACAAAAATACTTTGCTAATATACCTCCCTGTGAAACCAAAAACAAGAATTCGGCCAAAAATAAAGATCCTGTGCAAAGTCTCAGTCCTCTGAAAACATCCAGAAGTAAAGCCAACTGACTATAATCAAATTACACCACAGTTAAAGGAACATCAGCCCACACCGATGAGAAAAAAATGGGTGCAAGAAGTGTGGCAACTCTAAAAGTCAGAGTGTCTCCTTACCTCCAAACAACTGCACTAGCTCTCCAGGAATGGTTCTTAACCAGAAGGAATGACAGACATAAAAATCAGAATCTAGATGGCAATGAAGATCACTGAGACTCAGGAGAAAGTTGAAACCCATTCCAAGGAATATAAGAAATCCAGTAAAGAAATTCAAGAGATGAAAGACAAATTAGCTATTTTAAGAAAAAACCAAGTTGAGCTGTTGTGGCTGAAAAACTCAATTCAATAATTTTATAACACAATTAGAACTATTAACAGCAGACTAGACCAAGTTGAGGAAAGAATTTCAGAGTACAAAGACCAATTCTTTGAACTAATTCAGTCAGACAAAAATTAAAAAAACAGAATTTACAAAATGAACAAAACCTCTGAAAATATGTGATTATGTAAAGAGATTAAATCTGTAACTCACTGGTGTCCCAGAAAGAGAAGAAGAAAGAACATGCCACTGAGAAAAAATATTTGAGAATATTGTCCATGATAATTCTAACCAGAGAGGTTGACATTGAAATCCAGGAAATTCAGAGAACCCCTGCAAGATAATATACAAGACTATCCCCAAGACACATAGTCATCAAATTCTCCCAGATCAACATAAAAGAAAAAAATACTAATCTGGGATCCAAGATGGCCAAGTAGGAGCAGCTCTGGATTGCAGCTCCCAGCAAAAGCACAGAAGGTGAATGGTGGCTGCATTTCCAGATGGATTTTTATTGCCCACAGACAGGAGATTCCCAGGCAAAGGAGTGCCACAGGTCTCCAGCATGGCTGTTTCAGCCGGCGCAGTGGGTCTCCACACAAAAACTCACACAAATCCAGGCACCTTTTCAACTGGCAACCGGAGTGCCTGGGAGACAGAGTCGCCAGTTCACCTGATAAAAAGGGGACTGAAACAGGGAGCCAGGCCAGGAGATTCCCGGGCAGAAAAGCACCACAAGTCTCCAGCACAGCTGTTTCAGCTGGTGAAGTGGGATTTCACACAAAAACTCACATAAATCCGGGTGCCTTTTCAACTGGTGACTGGAATGCCTGGGAGACAGAGTCACCTGTTCAACTGAAAAAAAGGGGACTGAAGCAGGAAGCCAGACCAGGAGATTGCTGGGAGAAAAAGTGTCACGAGTCTCCAGAGCTGCTGTTTCAGCCGGCACAGCAGGTCTCCACACAAGAACTCACACAAATCTGGGCGCCATTTCAACTGGTGATGGGAATTCCTGGGAGACAGAGTCACCCATTCAACTGAAAAAAAAGGGGGACTGAGGCAGGAAGCCAGGTGATCAGGCTCAGCCGGTCCCACCCCCACAAAGACCAGCAATCTGAAACACTCTGGACTGAGTTTCAGAGCAAGCACAGCTAAACCCAGGACAGTCCAGGTCTGTGAGGGAGGGGCATCTGCCATTACCAAGGCAATCCACCATTACTGAGGCAGCCCGCCATTGCCAAGGCAGTCTGCCATTACAGAGAGATTCTGCCATTACAAAGGTGGGCCACCATTGCCAAGGCAATTCTAACTATACCCCTATAAACAGGACTGCAGGGAAGTTCACATGGCAGCTGGACGGAGCCCATGGCAGCTCAGCAACACCTCTGCTGGCAGACTGTGACTAGGCTACCTCCTTGCTGAGCAGGGCAGCTCTGAAAAAAGGCAGTAGCACATCAGTAACTTATAAATAAAGCCCAAACTTCTCAGGACAGAGCACCTGGGAAAAAAGGCAGTGATGAGTTCCACTGCAGCAGACTTAAATGTACCTGCCCAGCAGCTCTGAACAGAACAATGGAGCTCACAGCTCAGTACTGGAGCTCCTATAAGGGACAGACTGTATACTCAAGCAGCTCCCTGCCCCCGTATATCCAAAGAGTCACCTGATAAAGGAGAGCTCAGACTGACATCTGGCAGATATCCTTCTGGGACAAAGATAACAGAAGAAGAAACTGGCAGCAACCTTACTGTTCTGCAGCTTCTGCAGGTGATCCCCAGGCAAGCAGGGTCTGGAGTGCACCTTGAGCAGTACTACAGCAGAGGGACCTGACTGTTAGAAGGAAAACTAAGAAACAGAAAGAAATAACTTCATCAACAAACAGGACATTCACTCAGAGACCCCATCTGAAAGTCACCAACTACAAAAACCACAGGTAAATAAAGCACAAAGATGGGAAGAAACCAGTGCAAAAAGGATGAAAACACCAAAAACCAGAACATCTCTCTTCCTCCAAGGGATCACAACTCCTCACCAGCAATAGGACAAAACTGGATAGAGAATAAGTTTGATGAATTGACAGAAGCAGGCTTCACAAGGTGGGTAATAAGAAATTTCTCTGAGCTAAAAGAACATGTTCTAACCCAAAGCGAAGAAACTAAGAACCTTGAAAAAAGGTTTGATGAAATGCTGAGAATAAACAGCTTAGAGAGGAATATAAATGAATTGATGGAGCTGAAAAACACAACACGAGAACTTCACAAAGCATACACAAGTTTCAACAGCCAAATCAACCAAGCAGATGAAAGGTATCAGAGGTTGAAGATCAATGCAATGAAATAAAATGAGAAGGCAAGATTAGAGAAAAAAAGAGTAAAAAGAAATTAACAAAGCCTCAAAGAAATATGGGATTATGTGAAAAGACCTAATCTACGTATGATAGGTGTACCTGAAAGTGACAGAGAGAATGAATCCAAGCTGGAAAACACTCTTCAGGATATTATCCAGGAGAACTTCACCAACCTAGCAAGGCAGACCAACATTCAAGTCCAGGAAATACAGAGAACACCACAAAGATATTCCTTAAGAAGAGCAACCCCAAGGCACATAATTGTCAGATTCACCAAGGTGGAAATGAAGGAAA
Source organism: Cheracebus regulus (assembly GCA_963574635.1). Lineage (NCBI taxonomy): Eukaryota > Metazoa > Chordata > Mammalia > Primates > Pitheciidae > Cheracebus > Cheracebus regulus. The sequence goes on from CAUYQU010020062.1 coordinate 7,856, forward strand.
AAATGAAAAGGGCAGCCAGAGAGAAAAGTCAGGTTACCCACAAAGGGAAGCCGATCAGACTCACAGCAGATCTCACAGCAGAAACCCTACCAGCAAGAAGAGAGTGGGGACCAATATTCAACATCCTTAAACAAAAGAACTTTCAACTTAGAATTTCATATCCAGCCAAACTAAGCTTAATATGCAAAGGAGAAATAAAATCCTTCACAGACAAGCAATTGCTGAGAGATTTTGTCACCACCAGAAGTGCTTTACAAGAGCTCCTGAAAGAAGCACTAAACATGGAAAGGAACAACCAGTACCAGTCACTCCAAAAACATAGCAAATGGTAAAGAGCATTGACACAGTGAAGAAACTGCATCAACTGATGGGCAAAACAACTAGCTAGCATCAAAATGGCAGGATCAAATTCAGACAATAACAATATTAACCTTAAATGTAAATGGGCTAAAAGCCCCAATCAAAAGACACAGAATGGCAAACTGGATAAAAAGCCAAACCCGTCGGTGTGCTGTATCCAGGAAACACATCTCACATGCAAGGACACACACAGGCTCAAATTAAAGGGATGGAGGAAGATTTACCAAGCAAATGGAGAGCAAAAAAAAGCAGGAGTTGCAATTCTTGTCTCTGATAAAATAGACTTTAAACCAACAAAGATCAAAAGAGACAAAGAAGGGTATTATATAATGGTAAAAGGATCAATGCAACAAGAAGACCTAACTATCCTAAATATATATGCACCTAATACAGGAGCACCCAGATACATAAAGCAAGTTCTTAATGACATACAAAGAGACTTAGACTCCCACACAATAATAGTGGGAGACTTTAACACTCCACTGTCAATATTAGACAGATCAACAAGACAGAAAATTAACAAGGATATCCAGGACTTGAACTCAGATCTGGACCAAGTAAACCTAACAGACATATACAGAACTCTTAACCCCAAATGCACAGAATATACATTCTTCTCAGCACCACATCACACCTACTTTAAAATTGACCACAAAATTAGAAGTAAACCACTCAGCAAATGCAAAAGAACGGAAATCATAACAGTCTCTCAGACCACAGTGCAATCAAATTAGAACTCAGGATTAAGAAACTAACTCAGAATTGCACAACTTCATGGAAACTGAACAACTGGCTCTTGAATGTTGACTGGATAAACAATGAAATGAAGGAAGAAATAAAGATGTTCTTCAAAACCAATGAGAACAAAGACACAATATACCAGACTCTGTGGGACAGATTTAAAGCAGTGCCTAGAGGAAAAATTATAGCAATAAATGCCCACATGAGAAGCAAGGAAAGATTTAAAATCAATACCCTATCATCAAAATTGAAAAAGCTGGAGGAGCAGGATCGAAAAAACTCAAAACCTAGCAGAAGATAAGAAATAACTAAGATCAGAGCAGAACTAAAGGAGATAGAGACACAAAAAACCCTTCAAAAAATCAATAAATCCAGGAGCTGGTTTTTCGAAAAGATCAACAAAATAGACCAACTGCTGGCCAGATTAATAAAAAAAGAAGAGAGAAGAATCAAATAGATGCAATAAAAAATGATAATGGAGATATCATCACTGATTCCACAGAAATACAAACTACCATTAGAGATTACTACAAAGAACTCTATGTACACAAACCAGTAAACCTGGAAGAAATGGATAAATTCCTGGACACTTGCACCTTCCCAAGCCTAAACCAAGAAGACGTTGAAACCCTGAATAGACCAATAACAAGGGCTGAAGTTGAGGCAGCAATTAATAACCTACCAACCAAAAAAAGCCCAGATCCAGATGGGTTCACAGCTGACTTCTACCAGACATACAAAGAGGAGTTGGTAACACTCCTTCTGAAACTATTCCAAACAATCCAAAAAGAGGGAATCCTTCCCAAATCATTTTATGAGACCAACATCATCCTGATATAAAAACCTGGCAGAGACTCAAAAAAAAAAAAAGAAAAGAAAAGAAAAAGAAAACTTCAGGCCAATATCCATGATGAACATAGATGCAAAAATCTTCAATAAAATACTGGCAAACCAATTCCAACAGCACATCAAAAAGCTTATCCATCACGGTCAAGTAGGCTTCATCCCAGGGATGCAAGGCTGGTTCAATATATGCAAGTCTTTTAATGTAATCCAGCACATAAGCAGAACCAAAGACAAAAACCACATTATTGTCTCGATAGATGCAGAGAAGGCCTTTGACAAAATTCAACAGCTCTTTATGCTAAAACCTCTCAATAAACATGGTATCCACAGAATATATCTCAAAATAGTAACAGCTATTTATGACAAATCCACAGCCAATATCATACTGAATGGGCAATAACTGAATGCATTCCCTTTGAAATCTGGCACTAGACAAGGATGCTCTCTCTCACCACTCCTATTCAACATAGTATTGGAAGTTCTAGCCACAGCAATCAGGCAAGAGAAAGAAATAAAGGATATTCAATTATGAAAGGAGGAAGTCAAATTGTCTCTATTTGCAGATGACATGATTGTATATTTAGAAAACCTTGTTGTCTCAGTCCAAAATCTCCTTAAACTGATAAGCAACTACAGCGAAGTCTCAGGATACAAAATCAACGTGCAGAAATCACAAACATTTCTATACATCAATAACAGACTTAAAGAGGGCCAAATCAAGAACAAACTGGCATTCGCAATTGCTACAAAGAGGATAAAATACCTGGAAATACAACTAACAAAGGACGTAAAGGACCACTTCAAGGAGAACTACAGACCAGTGCTCAAGGAAATAAGAGAGGACACAAACAGATGGAAAAAATTCCATGCTCATGGCTAGAAAGAATTAATATTGTGAAAATGGTCATACTGCCCAAAGTAATTTATAGATTCAACACTATCTCCATCAATCTATCTATGATCCTCTTCACAGAACTGGAAAAACCACCTTAAACTTCATATGGATCCAAAAGAGAGCCCGCATAGCCAAGACAATCCTAAGCCAAAAGAACAAAGCTGGAGGCAACATGCTACCTGACTTCAAACTACAAGGCAACAGTAATCAAAATAGCATGGTACTGGTACCAAAACAGATATATAGACCGATGGAACAGAACAGAGGCCTCAGAGGCAATGCCATACACCTACAACCATCTGATCTTTGACAAGCCTCAGCAAAACAAGCAATGGAGAAAGGATTTCCTGTTTAATAAATGATGTTGGGGAAACTGGCTAGCCATGTGCAGAAAGCAGAAACTCAACCCTTTCTGACACCTTACACTAAAATTAACTCCAGATGGATTAAAGACTTAGACATAAGGCCTAAAACCATAAAAACTCTAGAAGAAAACCTAGGCAAAACCATTCAGGACATAGGCATAGGCAAGGACTTCATGACTAAAATACCAAAAGCATTGGCAACAAAAGCCAAAATAGACAAATGGAATCTAAACTCTAGAGCTTCTGCACAGCAAAAGCCAAAATAGACCAATGGAATCTAATTAAACAATCATTAGAGTGAACCAGCAACCAACAGAATGCAAGAAATTTTTGCAATCTACCCATCTGACAAAGGGCTAGTGTCCAGAATCTGCAAAGAACTAAAACATATTTACAAGAAAAAAACAAATAAGCCCATTCAGATATATAGACCAATGGAACAGAACAGAGGCCTCAGAGGCAATGCCACACACCTACAACCATCTGATCTTTGACAAACCTGACAAAAACAAGCAACGGGGAAAGGATTCCCTGTTTAATAAATGGTGTTGGGAAAACTGGCTAGCCATGTGCAGAAAACAGAAACTCGACCCCTTCCTGACATCTTACACTAAAATTAACTCCAGATGGATTAAAGACTTAAACATAAGACCTAACACCATAAAAACTCTAGAAGAAATAATCATTAGAGTGAACCAGCAACCAACAGAATGGGAAAAAATTTTCGCAATCTACCCATCTGACAAAGGGCTAATATCCAGAATCTACAAAGAACTAAAACATATTTACAAGAAAAAAATACAAACAAACCCATCCAAAAGTGGGCAAAGGATATGAACAGACACTTTTCAAAAGAAGACATTTAAGAGGCCAATAAACATATGAAAAAAATGCTCCTCATCACTGGTCATTACAGAAATGCAAATCAAAACCACATTGAGATACCACCTCATGCCAGTTAGAATGGCGATCATTAAAAAATCTGGAGATAACAGATGCTGGAGAGGATGTGGAGAAATAGGAACACGTTCACATTGTTGGCGGGAGTGTACACTAGTTCAATCGTTGTGGAAGACAGTGTGGTGCTTCCTCAAGGACCTAGAAATAGAAATTCCATTAGACCCAGCAATCCCATTACTGTGTATATACTCAAAGGATTATAAATCATTCTATTATAAAGACACATGCACACGTATATTCATAGTAGCACTGTTTATAATAGCAAAGACCTGGAACGAACCCAAATGCCCATCGATGATAGACTGGACAAGGAAACATGGCACATATACACCATGGAATACTATGCGGCCACAAAAAATGATGAGTTTGTGTCCTATGTAGGGACATGGATGAATCTGGAAACCATCATTCTCAGGAAACTGACACAAGAAAAGAAAATCAAACACCACATGTTCTCACTCATAGGAGGGTGATGAACAATGAGAACACATGGACACAGGGAGTGGAGCATCACACACTAGGGTCTGTTTTGGGGGTCAAGGGAGGGACAGTGGGGTGTGGGGATGTCAGAGAGGGATAACGTGGGGAGAAATGCCAGATGTAGGTGATGGGGGGGATGGAGGCAGCAAATCACATTGCCATACCTATGCAACAAGCCTACATGATCTGCACATGTACCCCAGAACCTAAAGTACAATTTAAAAAAGGAAAATTAAACAAACATTCCAAGAAGTCTGAAATTATGTTAAATGACCAAACATAAGAATAATCAGTGTTCCTGAGGTATAAGAGAAATCTAAAAATTTGGCAAACATATTTGGGGGACTAATTGAGGATAACTTCCCTGGCCTTGCTAAAGACCTACACATCCCAATGCAAGAAGCACAAACAACATCTGGGAAATTTATCACAAAAAGATCATCACCTAGGTATATTGTCATCAGGTTATCTAAAGTGAAGATGAAGGAAAGAATCTTAGGAGCTGTGAGACAAAGGTGCCAGGTAATCTATAAAGGAAAACCTATCCAATTAACAGCAGATTTTTCAGAAGAAACCCTACAAGCTAGAAGGGATTGGGGTCCTATCTTCAGCCACCTCAAACAAAACAATTATCAGCCAAGAATTTTGTATCCAGTGAAACTAAGCATCATACATGAAGGAAAAATACAATCTTTTTAAGAAAAAGAAGGGCCGAGAGAATTTGACACTACAAGCTGCCACCACAAGAACTGCTAAAAGGAGTGCTAAATCTTGAAAGTAAAAATGCTGGATACACATCAAAACAGAAATTTTTGAAACATAAATCACATAGGACCTATGAAACAAAAATGCAATTTAAAAAGCAAAAACAAACAAAAAACATGGTACACAGGCAAAAAAAGCACAGTGAATGCAATGGTACCTCACATCTCAACACTAACATAGAATGTAAATAAATAAGCTAAATGTTTCACTTAAAAGATACAGAACTGGGCTGATATCCAGAATTTACAAAGAACTAAAGCAGATTTACAAAACAAACAAACAAACAAACAAACAAGCCCAATCAAAAGTGGGCGAAGGATATGAATAGACACTTTACAAAAGAAGACATATGTGAGGCCAACAAATATATGAAAAATTGCTCATCATCACTGGTCATTAGAAAAATGCAAATCAAAACTACATTGAGATACCATCTCATGCCAGTTAGAATGGCGATCATTAAAAAATCTGGAGACAACAGATGCTGGAAAGGATGTGGAGAAATAGAAACACTTTTACACTGTTGGTGGGAGTATAAATTAGTTCAACCATTGTGGAAGACAGTGTGGCCATTCCTCAAGGACCTAGAAATAGAAATTCCATTTGACCCAGCAATCTCATTACTGGGTATATATCCAAAGGATTATAAATCGTTCTACTTTAAGGACACATGCACACAAATGTTCATTGCAGAACAGTTTACAATAGCAAAGACCTGGAACCAACCCAAATGCCCATCGATGATAGACTGGACAGGGAAAATGTGGCACACATACACCATGGAATGTTATGCAGCCATCAAAAACGATGAGTTCGTGTCCTTTGTAGGGACATGGATGAACCTGGAAACCATCATTCTCAGCAAACCGACACAAGAACACAAAATCAAACACTACATGTTCTCACTCATAGGTGGGTGCTAAACAATGAGAACACATGGACACAGGGAGGGGAGCATTACACACTGGGGTCTGTTGGGGGAAATAGGGGAGGGACAGCAGGGGGTGGGGAGTTGGGGAGAGATAGCATGGGGAGAAATGCCAGATACAGGTGAAGGGGAGGAAGGCAGCAAATCACACTGCCACATGTGTACCTATGCAACAATCTTGCATGTCCTTCACGTGTACCCCAAAACCTAAAATGCAATAAAAAATTAAAAATTAAAAATTAAAAAAAAAAGATACAGAACTGCAGAATGTATAAGAACTCACCAACTAACTATCTGCTGCCTTCAGGAAACTCACCTCACCCATAAGGACTCACATAAACTTAAAAGTAAAGGATTAAAAAAAGGCATTCCATGCAAATGGACACCAAAATCAAGCAGGAGTAGCTATTCTTAGATAAAATAAACTTTAAAGCAACACACTTAAGAAAGACAAAGGGGGACATTATATAATGGTAAATCTTCTTGTCCAACAGGAAAACATCACAATCCTAAACATATGTGCACCTAACACGGGAGCTCCCAAATTTATAAAATAATTACCAATAGACGAGAAATGAGATGGACAGCAACACAATAATAGTGGGGGACTTCAGTACTCTACTGACAACACTAGACAGGTAATCAAGGCAGAAAGTCAACAAAGAAACAATGGATTTAAACTATACCTTGGAACAAATGAACTTAACCGATATATACAGAACATTTCATCCAACAAATGCAGAATACACATTATATCTTTTTTTCTTTCTTTGGTTTTTTTTTTTTTTTTTTTGAGACATAGTCTCACTCTGTCACCCAGGCTGGAGTGCACTGACATGACCTTGGCTCACTGCAACCTCCACCTTCCAGGTTCAAGTGATTCTTGTGTCTCAGCCTCCTGGGTAGCTGGGATTACAGGAGCATGCCACCACATCTGGCTTATTTTTGTATTTTTAGTAGAGATGGGGTTTCACCATATTGGCCAGGCTGGTCTGGTCTTGAACTCCTGACCTTAAGTGATCTGCCCAACTCCACCTCCCAAAGTGCTGGGATTACTTTGAGGAATGAGTCATCATGCCCAGCCAAAATACACACTTTATTCAACAGCAATTGTAACTTTCTCCAAGATAGACTATATGATAGGCCATAAAATGAGTCTCAATAAATTTAAGAAAATTCAATTATATTAAGCACTTTCTCAGACCACAGTGGAATGAAACTGAAAATCAACTCCAAAATCATACAAATATATGATAATTAAACAACCTGCTCCTGAATGATTGTTAAATCAAAAATGAAATCAAGATGGAAGTTTAAAAATTCTTTGAACTGAACAAAAATAATGACACAACCTATCAGACCTCTGAGATACAGCAAAGCTGCTAAGCGGAAAGTTTGTAGCCCTAAATGCCTATATTGAAAAGATTGAAAAGCACCACTGACATTCTAAGGTCATAGCTCAAGAAACTAGAGAAACAAGAACAAACCAAACTGGAACTCAGCAGAAGAAAGGAAATAACCAAGATCAGAGCAGAACTAAATGAAATTGAAACAAACAAACAAAAAATACAAAAGATAAATGAAACAAAAAGCTGGTTCTTTGAAAACATAAACCAAATTCATAGACCGTTAGCAAGATTAACCAAGAAAAGAAGAGAGAAAATCAAAATAACCTCATTAAGAAATGAAACAGGAGATTACAACTGATGCCACTGAAATACCAAAGATCATTCAAGGCTACTATGAACACCTTTATGCATATAAACTAGAAAACCTAGAAGAGATTGATAAATTTCTGGAAAAATACAACCCTCCTGGATTAAATCAAGAAGAATTAGATACTCTGAACAGACAAATAACAAGCAGCAAGACTGAAGTGTTAATTTTAAAAACTACTGACAAAGAAAGAGTCCAGGACCAGATGAATTCACAGCAGAATTTTACCAGACATTCAAGAAGGAATTGGTACCAATCCTTTCAACACTATTCCACAAGATAAAGAAAGAAGGAACCCTCCCTAATTTATTCTATGAAGTCAGCATCACCCTGTTTCCAAAACCAAGAAAAGACATAACCAAAAAAAAAAAAAAAAAAACTACAGACCTGTATCCCTGATGAACACAGATGCTAAAATCTTTAACAAAATACTAGCTAACCGAATTCAACAACATATCAAAAAGATAATCCATCATGATCAAGTGGGTTTCATACCAGGGATGAAAAAATGGTTTAAAATATGCAAGTCAATAAATGTGATATACCACATAAACAGAATTAAAAACAAAAATCAAATGATCATCTCAATAGATTCAGAGAAAGCATTTGACAAAATATAGCATACCTTTGATTAAAACTCAGCAAAATCGGCTACAGGGGATATACCTCAATGTAATAAGAGCCATCTATGACAAACCCACAGCCAACATAATACTGAATGGAGAAAAATTGAAAACACCCCTCTGAGAACTGGAACAAGACAAGGATGTCCACTCTCACCACTTCTCTTCAACATAGTACTGGAAGTCCTAGCCAGAGCAATCAGACAAGAGAAAAAAATAAAGGGCATCCAAATCAATAAAGAGATAGTCAACTGTCACTATTTGCTAATGATATGATTTTTTTATCTTGAAAACTCCTCCAGAAAGCTCTTAGAACTGATGAAAGAATTTGGCAAAGGTTTTAGATACAAGATTAAGGTACACAAATCAGTAGCTCTTCTATACACCAACACTGACCAAGAGGAGAATCAAATCAAGAATTCAACCTTTTTTATAATAGCTGCAAAAAAAAAAAAAAAGACTTAGAAAGATACCTAACCAAGGAGGCAAAAGACTTTTACAAGGAAAACTACAAAACACTGCTGAAAGAAATCATAGATCACACAAACAGTTGGAAATACATCCCATGCTCATGGATGGTTGAATCAATATTGTAAAAATGACCATCTTGCCAAAAGCAATCTACAAATTCAACACAACACCCATCAAATACCACCATCATTCTCCACAGAATTAGAAAAACAATTCTAAAATTCATATGGAACCAAAAAGGAGCCTGCATAGTTAAAGCAAGATTTAGTAAAAAGAACAAATCTGGAGGCATCACACTACCTAATTTCAAACTATATTCTAAGGCCATGGTCACCAAAACAGCATGGCACTGGCACATGGACCAATGGAACAGAGTACAGAACCCTGAAATAAAGCCAAATACAGTCAACTGATCTTCGACAAAGCAAACAAAAACATAAAATTGGGAAAGGACACCCTTTTCAACAAATGGTGCTGGGATAATTGGCTAGCCACATGTAGGAGAATGAAACAAGATCCTCATCTTTCACTTTATACCAAAATCAACTCAAGATGGTTTACAGACTTAAATCTAAGACCTGAAACCATCAAATTCTAGAAAATAACGTTGGAAAACCCCTTCTAGACATTGGCTTAGGCAAGGATTTCATGACCAAGAAACCCAAAAGCAAATGCAATAAAAACAAAGATAAGAAGATGAGACTTAACTAAATTAAAGACATTTTGCATGACAAAAGGAACAATCAGCAGAGTAAACAGAGAGCTCACAGAGTGGGAGAAAATCTTCACAATCGATACAAGTGAAGATATATTACAATATCCAGAATCTACAACAAACTCAAACAAATCAGTAAGTAAAGAACAACCATCACATCAAAAAGTGGCCTAAGACATAAACGGACAATTCTCAAAATAAGATATACAAATGACCAGCAAACATATGAAAAAATATGCTCGACATCAGTAATGATCAGGGAAATGCAAATCAAAACCACAATGTTATACCTCACTCCTTCAAGAATGGTCACAATGAAAAAGTCAAAAAACAGTAGATGCTGATGTGAATGTGGTGATCAGGGAACACTTCTACACTGCTGGTGGGAATGTAAGCTATTATGGTTACTATGGAAACTACGGTGGAGATTCCCTAAAGAACTAAAAGTAGAACTACCATTTGACCCAGCAATCCCACTACTGGGTATCTATGCAGAGAAAAAGAAGTCATTATACAAAAAAGATACTTGCACATGCATGTTAATAGCAGCACAATTCACAATTGCAAAATTGTGGAACCAGCCCAGATGCCTATCAGTCAACAACTGGATAAAGAAAATGTGGCATGTATATTTATACCATGGAATACTACTCAGCCATGAAAAGGAATGAAATAATGGTATTTGCAGGGACCTGGATGAGACTGTAGACTATTATTCTAAGTGAAGGAACTCAGGAATGGAAAGCCAAACATTGTATGTTCTCACTGATATGTGGGAGCTAAACCAGGACACAAAGGCATAAGAATAATACAATGGACTTTGGGTACTTGGGGGAAGAGCTGGGTGGGGAAAGGGATAAAAGGCTACAAATAGGGTACAGTGTACACTGTTCAGGTGATGAGTGCACCAAAATCTCAAAAATAAAAGAACTTACTCATGTAACCAAATACCACCTGTACCCTGATAACCTATGGAAATGTTTTTACAAAATAAAAAATCAATAGTGAAAAATCTTTAAAACAGAGAAAGCAGATACATCATATACAGAGGAAAAAATGTAAAGAAAAACCTAAGACATCTCATCAGATGTTCAGCAGATTTATAAAGATATACTTACAATTACCATTTGACTCACTAATTTTATTTCTAGAAACTTATTGAAGAGAAGGGAAAAAATATATTTACAAAAAGACTTCTACATAAATATTTATAACATGTTTTCATAAAAGCCAAACTTCAGGAAAAAAACAAATGTCCATCAACAGAAAAATGTATAGACATTTATATGTATGTTGCATTTACACAATGAAATACTACTCACTGGTAGAAGGGAATAAACTACCAGCAGCAACAACAATATAGATAAATCTCAAAAACAGTAAGCCAAACAAAAGAAGCCAGACATTTCTTTATATGTTCTCTATAGAGAACATACTATATAATTTTTTTAATATGAAACTCTAGAAAGGGAAAATATGATCCACATTTAGTACAGATCAATGGTTATTTTGTGTTGGGTGGAAGAAGGATTGACTAAGAAAAAGTTTAGAGAACTTTGGTGGTAATAAAAATGTTTAACTTGATTGCATTTTTAGAAAGAAAAAAATTAGCAGAAGAATAAGTGTCCTTTTAAATTATCAGGCCCAGAGGGACATTAAAATGAGAGCAACCACATCCTACTCCCTCTTTTTGAGCTATGTATTCATGTCTTGCAACTGCTTGCTATTGCCAGGAGTGATTACAAATTAACTTAATGATATCACACCGGGCACTATAATCCATTCTCTATAGATTAGTGATTTATAGTCAGTCACTAATCAATGTTATTTCTGTGAACCAGTGAGAATTTTTGACAAACAACTTTGTACCAACCCACCCCCTGACTCCCTCTTTTACCTTTAAAATCCTGCTTGTAACAAAGGCCCGAGGAAGCTCACAGCCAAGGGCACTTTGGTCTGGTCTTTAGGCTTCTGTCCTCACTTTGGCTCAAGTAAACTCTAATTATATTTTGTGTCTCACCCTCTTCCTTTTAGGTCAACATTTCACAGTTTATACAGGTATAAAAACTTGTCAAACTCATTGAAATGTTTACTTAAATGGGTATATTTTGTTGTATACAAATTTTACCTGAATTGATCTAAAAAAAAAAGACAATGAGCATAATAGAAACCATTTTCTCTTCTCCATATACTCCTTCAATTCATCCAGAAAAAAACTTCTACTAACAAGTCCAACATGTTTCTGTATTTCTTCATTTCTCACAATATCCAAAACACTTAATATAGCATCAACTGTTCTTATTATTTTCACTGGAGAGAATTAATTAACCAAAGGTCACTATTCAAGTGTTGCTTTTCTCAAGGAAGTGAGAGGAAGGACTTCTTTTTTCCCTCGGGCAGGCTATACAATCCTCCCAAAAAGGGTTTCTATTTTAGACTTGGGTTTGGGCATAATAGGAAGCACTTTTTGGCTTTTAGTCCAATTCACATGTTTCAGTACAACTTTACCAGTAATAGAGTACTTACATTGCTTTCTGATTCTTTTGTCTATTTCATAATTTACTTAGAATTCAGAGTAAAGAGGAATATTACTAATTATTACCTTTAAACTCTAACAAATACGACTTAACAATTGATTAGATGAGGGAAGTGAACAGAGGACAATTACAAATGATTCTAGTGTGAGCACCTGGCCATTCACTTTGATAAAATAGGGAACTATAAGAAGCAGAGTTTTGTTAATAAAATCTACAACGTCGTTTTAGCCTATTAAGTTTGAAATGCTTATTTAGGGTCTCTGATTGAAGCATCAGGACTTACATGGAATTCAAAACAGTGAACAAGCTGAATAGGAATGTGGACATTAGAACAGGAAGTCTGATTACTCATGGCAAAGTAGTATCTTTAAGAAGAATTGCATTTCAAAGCAGATCTGGAAAAACCCCTTACAATTTTCCATTATGCAGAATTTTGACAAGTCACTGGGAAAGAGGAAGGTTGATTAGTTCTGTTAGACTTCATTATGTCTGTCAGGCTAAAGAGCTTCATGTTCTTAAAATCCTTCAGAACACAGCCCTCTCACAGAGCAGCTTACCCTGGTTATCTAATGCTTCTTCTCTCATGTGATTTAAGATTAAAACTGGCATCATGATTTTGACTCATTTAATGTCAATTCTCTCCAATCCTCGTGAATGTACTTGCTCTTCTACATACCCAATCCAAGAAAGAAAACTTTGCTATCCCAGAGCTTGCTTATATTTGTTTATTTTATCAGTTTATAAGTTTACATATCTTTTCAATGTCCATCATATTAAAATGTAAAAGCTACAGTTTGGAGCAGGATCTCTGTTAGGTGACTCACTGTTCCCCAAGTACCAGGAAAATACTAATTACCCAATAAAAATTTGTTGACTCACTGGCTGCCTGTGTCTCTGTATTTTATTATTTCTGAAGGAAACTCATGTGCCTTTTTAGAGTTTCTGGAGTTTTCTGACTGCTGTTATCGATGTTTTAAAAATAAGGAGTAATTTTTAACTAAACAAGGAAAGGTTTTAATGCTTTGATATATCTTAAACATCTCACAATAAAAACTATCTTTTTGTTTTTGGTGAGAACACGTACTGATACCTTTGTTTTCCACTTCATCTCTTTACTCCTTTAATTCATTTTCTTGTGATTTGTGAAGACTCAACCCAATTAAATTACTGTTCACTTCTCTTAGTCTAAACATGAGTTTCCTAATCAAACATGAGTTTCCTAATCTACTTCCCCTTGATTAATGAAGTATATATTCTTAAACTCAATTCTCTCTAGTATTTGGCCTTGAAAAATGAAAATGAAGCTAACTTGGGTGATGTTGCTGTTTCTAATACCCTGAAGTCTGAGATATTCTTTTTTTAATATCCAAGAAAATTTTTATTTATCTAAATCAATACATTTCCTATTTACAAAAGATGGCATCTTAGGTTACTCTCCCACAGACTCTTATTATCTGTTTTTTTATCATCACATTAGATAGTAGATCTATTTTTTAAATCAGAAAAATAATAAAGCAGAGAAATGAGAGATCTTTAAAGCCTGTCATAATAGCAAACCTTAGATATTTATTTGGTGGTGCAGGAAACAAAAGATATATTTCACTGTCATATTCCTTTATAAATTATTCTTTGAACACATTTTTACCTAATGGCATAAAAAAAATTCTCACATTAAGATTAAAGACACTAGTCTAGATATTGTAGTTATGGAAGATGCTAATTAATTTAAGCATGACTTTTTGATCCATTTAAGCGCTGGCAACCCTAGAATTGGTAGTAGCAATTAGTTTGGTGAGTACCATTGCTATATATGCATGGATGAGTTCAGAACCAAAACTAGGAAAATATAGCTACACTCAGGCAAATAAACTAAAATGAGAGCCAATTATCAAAAAAAGCATATTTCAGTGCTTTTAAGGTCAAAGAAGAAAAATGTCAAGTCTATAATATATATTTGAATTCTGGTTTTTTTTTTTAAGGCAGAAAACTAGAGACTGGCATATTAAGAAAAAGAGAAAGAATATTTGGACAGACATTTGTTTAAAAAGCTGATATCATAAGTAATGAAAAAATAATTACATTTCTAGTGAGAATTTACAAAATGAACTACAATGAAACAGCCACTGAGAAGTTGGATGGAAACCATAGAGATATTCTCTGAGGCTTCTCCTGGTCTAAAATCTCCTTCTGTCAAATATGCAAGACAAAAAGCAGAGGTTTATACTTTTCTCAGTCAAAAGGCTTGGGAGACCAGTTTCTTAGGAGTCTGGAGTATAGAAAGTGATGATTAAAAACCTAAGATTAATAATATTGAGGAAATTTTAAGCTAGAAAAATCCTAGAAACATCCTGTGAGCAAATGGCCAAATACAAACTTAGGCAATCCAAAGCAGTCTCAGCTTACTATCATATTTTTCTTCAAGCGCTTCCTCACTTTGATACCTTAACTTTCCCCAATTTTTACTATTTTCTCCAGTTTTTCAACTCCTAGATTTATAAGTTTTTCTTCTCTCAGTTGTTCTTAAGTGTGATTTAACTTTACAATTCTTCCTCTTTGTTCATTTGCTTATTTTTTTTTAAAAAATCACTCTTAGAACTAACATCAATTTCTTTTTTTTTTTTTTTTAGAAAAAGAGAGAAAAGTAGAAAGAAAAAAATAAACAGCAAAAGAAATAAAAATAAAGAATGAAAGAGTGAAATAAAGAGGATGAGAAAGAGGGAGAGAAATTGGGCCTCCCGTTTCATTGCCCAGGCTAGAATGCAGTCTAAAAATGGGTATTAAAAACCTCTTTTATGCCAATAATTGCACCCAACAATGGAGACAGGAAGGAACAGGGGATGAAAACAACAAATAAGCAGACAACCAACATTTCATTCAATCCTGTGAAATGCTATGCAATTCCTGAGGAGTGATCCACTTCCAACCATGTGGTCACTTTTAAAATAGGTATAATGTGATACTGAGAAAAATGTATGTTTTGTGGATTTGGGGAGGAGAGTTCTGTAAATATTTGTTAAGTCTAGTTGTTCCAGGTCTGAGCTCAAGTCCTGGATAT